>BJBW01008966.1:0-22324 GCA_004320125.1 Scolopax mira
TTTTTTTTTTCTGGGAGCTGAACCAAATTTGCTTAATGAGCTTTGGCATGAAAAACGACCTTTATTTGTTTCTTCCTACTGTTTTCTATAAAAATAGAGCAGAGGAAGCAAGGAAGAGTACCTGGCAAACAAATGGGCATTTCCAGAGAGAAACAACCATTAGTGGGGAATAAACAGGGACAACATAGCTCTTCCTGCTGTCCCCAACCCTTCCTCCAGATAAAGCAAATGTCAAGGTGCAGTGGGAGAGGGGGACAGGGTAGAAGGGGCTCCCCTGGGGTGGGCAGTTTCTCACAGCCAGGGATTCCCTGGGGTTTTCTTGACTGCATCATTGGTGGGTGAGCTCATACCCAGCACTTAGAGCTGAGAGTTGCCTACAATCTTTCTTTCTCCTTTTTTTTTTTTTCCTAAAGCCATTTTCATCTGTGAATTTTTCTTATTTCACCTCTTTCTGAATTTTGCAGGAGAAGGAGCCTGTGCTCTTGGTGGTCCCTATTATATTTCCACTATCATTATGTGAAGCAGTTGAAACAGAATTAGGCTGGTGAGCTGACTTGGAGCTTCCTGGCTGTCACAGTGATTTTTAAAGTAAAGTGTTTTACCACTTATGTGAAAAATGTTACATACTTCTGCTAAAACATCCATTTGTGGTCGGGACAGTATTTTGCTAGCGTTCTAGTGTTATTGCTGGTAAGAAAGGTGTCAGAAGGGTGCTGTGAGCTGTCTAACAGACTATGGTGTGATCCGCAATGTTTTCTTTGGTAGCAAAGCTGGTGCATCAAAATTCCTGCCTCTCCATCCCATCCTCTGCCCTAGACATTCCTTCCCACGCCTGTGCTGCAGTTTGCTCAGTTGTGCTCAGGCAAGTTTGCAAGGCTCTGCTAAAAACAAGATCTGGTCTGATCTGGGTGAAAAAGAGGAGTTTTTTTTAAAATCCACATTCAGGATGTAGTGATCTAGTGACGTGGGTCTACAATATCTTCACTGACCTGAGAGAATACTTGGCCTGGCAAAACTTAGTCCAATCCTGTATGTAATCTGCCCTCACAGGTTTATTCTGTTTAAAAAAGATTTTAAAAGGCAGAAAGCTGATCAGACTGTTTTTTAAGAAGTATCAGCCACATATTCTGGAAGCAATTTACTGCCTGCTGACCAAACTCTCAAGCAGCAACGGTGAGGGAAAAGGTGGTAAAAAGAGACATTTGAAACAAAAGAATGACTGAACGTCTCTGCATTTTTAACATCTTTTCGAATGTCAAACGCTACAGGTTTTATTTCATTTTTCAAAGTACCGAATATTCACTGAATGGCCGCTTATGGATTCTGAGCACAAGCCCTTTTATTTCCCTTCCAAATGATGCCCAATTGAAACGGTCTCATGTTCTCTCGGAATGACATCGCGGTTACATCAAGCCTCACGGTTTCTCGGTTGGTTCTGCAGGTCGGTCTCCCTGTTCCGTAGCCTGCCCCGGCCTGGAAATACTCCCACTGCCTGCAGATAGTTTGGCAGGAGCCAAGCAATATTTAGCACAGGGATAGCTGTTCAGATCCCCACCAGACCAAGCAGATGCGGGAGCGTGTGGACAGCCCCGGTGACAGAAGGAGAACCGCACGTGACTAAAGGATGATTTCAGTTTTTCAAGGTCTAGAAATAGGATTGCAAATTTGCTCCAGTCTCAGTCAAATAGCTGGATGGAGTCCTCCTACTCCACGCAATACCTTTAAGGTAATGGGCCACTCTTTATTTTCTTCCCTTTTGGGAAAAGAAGGGGGAAGAACAGTCCAGCTTATGGGTTTTCTTTTTCTCCTGTTGGTTATTAGGTGTTTTTCACAGAATCACAGAATTTAGTGGTTGGAAGGGACCTTTGAGATCATCGAGTTCAAGTGAGAAGGAATAGAGATTTCTCAGCTGAGTGAGGAAAGCATATATTCCCAGACCAGAGAGAGGACTTGGGCAAACCTAGGGAAGAACTATATTTTCTCTCGCCAAATTAAATAGAAATCTCACATGCTACCTCCTCTCCCTAATTTTCATTCTACAATATTTGAATAGGCTTGTGGTTAGGTGAAAGAAATTCACTCTGTCTCTAAATGGTACCATAACTATTTAAAACAGCTAAATACAAAATAAACTCATTTACTTGCAATAGTCTGAAAATATTTTTTCCCTGTTTCTACTTCAGGAAATTATACCATATTCTCTCGAAATTTTAGCTTCTTCACTTGTATTTCCCCCTCACGTCTTAAGAATAAGGCTTTCCAAAATGCTACTAACAAATATGTATTGCCATTATTTTTTTTTTTTTTTTTTTTTTTTAATTGGGTTTCCTTGAGTATCTTTGAAGCAGCAGGATGGAAGGAGAATAAATGTGTGTCGACAGTGTCATCTACTGGCCAAATAGGTATGAAGCCCTTGAAAGAGCAGCAGCAGCTCAGCGGGACAGCCAGCCACTGCCTTCATTTACACCCTGATTAATGACCGGTCCACAGATTTGTACTTTTTTTGGGAGGCCTCCCTGCAGGCGATTTAAAGACTTTTTCCATCCAGAAGAGACGAGGGAGTGCTAGCAGTTTGCAGAGGGGATGATGAGGCCCTCCCTGTCGCTCTGGGGGAAGAGGTCCGTGCTTTTAGTTCAGTTGCTAAGAAAGATTTGCCCTTTGCACACCTAAAAATATCTTGTGTGTAGTGAAACCATAAAGCTTATAGGAATTAGTCAAACACTGAGATACTTTAAAAAAGACCAGAAAAAAGCCTATTGTATTTTTTTTTTTCAGTTTTCTAAAAAGCTTCACTTTGCTTATGTTTGTGCTACTGTCTTAGTCTCAGGTCATTAAATTTACATCATACTTGGGACTACTTTATCAAAACTTACAAATCAGCAAAGTATATGAAATCCATCAAATATTATGCATCATCTTTGTGAGACCAGAACAAATCACACAAGTGATCATTTCCATCATGACTGCTCATCAACCACGGCACCTAAATTTATTTTCAATAAACTTTTAAAATATTTTTATTATGGACGATATTTTTATAATGGACAAGCGCTCATAAATCTTCAGTATCCGTAAAGGATACCATGGTGACAGGCCAAAAAACACAGTATTTATTCCCATTAGAATGGCAGTTCATAGATACGTTGCTACTTGGCTTTTAGAATCCTTAGCAGAAACTCAGAGAGATGGATCAAAGTCACTAGAATTAACACAAAAAGCTATTAAACCAAAATAAAATTGCTACAGCTTTCATTTAAAAAAAATATTCTATACGTTTGCTGATATAGTCTGTCTGGAATGCAATGTCCATATGCATGATCTTTTTAAAGTGGGCATAAATAATAGCTGGGTAAATTGGAATTACTCGAGAAAAAAAAGAAGTTTTTTATTTTTTAAGTTGGGTTGTTGCTCCCCTCCCCTACTATTTGGCATATCTTTGTTTCAAAAATGGTAGAAATAGAGACTCTACTCATGCCTTCTAAGGTTTCGCTTGCATCTTCATTAGTAATTTCATCATACATTAAAAAAAAAAAAGCCGAATCTCAAATTTTCAGGACTGAAATATTTACCATTTATTCCCTTCCATGCATAGTTTTCAACACAGCCTTTCACACATAGTTTTCGATAGCCAAAATCATAGTTCTCCTGGTTTTCAGGGGAGTCGATGGTCGGAGACAGGCTCATGCAAGGGACAATTTAAAGCGGGTAAGTTGAGTTCCTTTTGTCAGCAGAACCAGAGTAGCTTCCTCTGACTCTGCACAGGGACAGCCCAGGCTGGGGGTGAGGAAGGAGGAACTACCTGGAGGCCAGACCCCGCATTGGACAACCTCCATGTGTGAAAAAAAACTGGGCTGTTATGTTTTTGGGGGGCACAATTGTTCTGCTAAACCCGCGAGCTGCTGGCCAAAACTATTCTGTGGTGTCACCTGCGCGTCAGAAGAGACTTCCAACTGTAGATGGCACTGCAAGGTAAGTGCAAAGGTGTCTATTCACTGTGGAGATTTTATCCTCCTGAGGTTTATCTCCCAAACACTCTGAAATCAGCGTTTGGAAGATTAAAAAACCTCAAGAGAGGTCTTTAAGACCCAGAGAAGACCCAGAAAGAAGTATGGCAAGGTCAGAGGAGACCTAGGCTGGAGGTGACATCAAGGGGATGCTATGCTGTCTTTGCCAACATACTATTTAATGCAGGGCTATCCCATTTTGGGAACCCACCCCACGCCAACAGTGGTAGGTCTCTCCAGAGGTGGACAGGAGTGGTGACTCCAGCTGCTGGTGGCATCCTTGGGTCATTTAGCTAGAGCAAGGCAACCCAGGTCCCCATGGGCCACTTCAGCTGGTTGCTCGCTGCATCTCCATATCCTAATTCCCAGGAGAACTCTCAAGTAGGTGGAGCAGACTTCAGGGAGTCCCTGAACTTCACCATCCCCCTTTCCATGCCATTTGATCCTCAGACTTCTCCAGATTTTCCTCAGATGGTGTTGGTATATGGAATTGAGTAACCCCATCTCTCCGAGTAAGAGATAGGCTTTTTAAAGTAAGCAGCACATATTTCTGATAAATTTGGAGATACTTTCCTGCTATAAGAATGCTTCTTTTGAGCGTGTGGCTATCATCTGACAAATAAATAGTAGTCTGTTGGGGTTTTTTTTGCAAGCCTTCCCTACTAAGAAGTATTACACAGAATCTTCCTCTATTAGTTCTGTAATACAAATTTCAGTATTTTGTCTTCTTTTTTTTTGAGTTCATAAAAGAGAAAGATCATGAGGAACTTATTTAGTATCAGCAGAAGGTAAGCCTGGAGCAGATTAATTTTTTTCTTCAGCAGAGAGTATTAACTGCTGCCAATAAGAATTATTACTCAAGGCTCTAGAGGATATTGGTAATAATTAGGCTGGCTAAGGCACATAAATAGAAATGTGAGGGGGGAAGTCTGTCACTCGAGACAGTAGAGATGAAAAGCAAAAAATTAATTATTTTCATTTTTGATATACAGACGGAACATTTTGTTACTGGCTGATAAAAGTGACTTCTATCTCCTTTCAACGTTCAGAACCAATTTCACAAATCCGTTACGAGATCGTTACAGTGATAGCACAGAGTGCAGAAGACATTTTTTCCTTTCTGGCGCTTAAGTCTTCTCCTCTAATTCCTCCATTACCCTCAGTCTGGTGCAGCAGACAAGGCAGGGAACTGTACCTCAATATTTCTGGATGGGTAGGATCCACAGGTCACCAGAAAGCTCTCTAATGGGGTAGTGTCCTCCCTAGAGCCTAGATTTATCTCCCCTCCCCTTAAATGAGCACACACATTTGGAGCACAGTCCATCTGTAACCCTTCAACAGCCAACAAACTCAGATGCAGACAAAAAGTACACTCTCTGGGCTAATTAAGGCTCTCAGAATTGATGTTCCTCCTCAAATTCTGAAGATGGGTAAGTGTACTAGTTTTTCATGTGCTGGTCTTTCAATTCTTTGAGGGATTTTTGATTTTAAGTCTAGAGCTTCTATAAAAAAAAAACAAAACAAACAGTAGACAGAGACACATTTTTTTTTCCTATAAGATAATTGCATATTTATTTGTGATAATTTCAGACTGAAAAAAAAAGGAAAAAGAAAAAAAAAAAAGGAACAAAAAAGATGAACAGTCCCTAACTGTCAGGAACTCACAAATCTGGCTGTTGGACTACCTATTTAAAAAAGACTCTTCGGTGACTCATTGTTGGGTTTTCATCTCTACTGCCTGTGTTTTCTTCTTTAAAGGCTTAAAATAGTATATTTTTCTGCAACAATGTTGTTCTTTTCCACTGGTAAAAAATACCAAAGTAATTTAAACAGAGGCTGGAGTCAACCTGTTTGAACTCTTTTTGTTTTACAACGTTACCTTACCATCTCAACCTATCTCTGCAAATCAAACTACATCATCCTGATTCTGTGAATGGTATTTTGCAGAGACAGCACAAGATAGCAGGAATTTCTATTACTGGCTTATGAGCCGGGGACAATTAGAAATCCTGAAGAATAAATAAAGTAGTTAATATCTTATTTTTCCGTGAAAATATTAAACATCCTGCAATGGAGATCAAATTCTTGCACAGAAACCCATTGCTAAAAGCTTTTGGTAGCTCTGTCAAGGTCTTGGCTGACTGAGGCTTCTCAGCTCCTATTCATGACTCAGTATTATTTTCCAACTTTTCCGTGTCCTTTGCTGTAGTCTTCTTTACAGTAGTTATTTTGTATGAAAGAGCTAAGGAGCAGCCCAGCTTCTTAAAAATTATTTTTCTCATACAGAATCTATTCATGTCGTCTTGAGCCTTGTTCTGCTTTAAGCCTCTTGATCTTTTCCACCATGCTGTTTACCTCTCCCAAGGAGGCCCATCCCAGCTATTCCCCTGGATTTATGATTGTACAATAAAGCATTGTTTGCGACTGACCTCAGTTGTATTTGGACCCCCTTATCTCCCTGGACAGTCATTAATGTCCTTAGGCCAGCTGGCAGCATGCTTGGAGCAAGGCCACTTCCGAGATGTGTTTGTGACTGAAGCAGAAAGAAGCCTTCGCTAGAAAAAATAATGCATAAATAAATTTCACATAGCATGCAGGGTTAGTTACAGTGGTGAATGGCTGCTGGCAAACCCAGTGGTTTATACAGTGAAATACAGAAAGCAGATTGCACAGTTCTCATGAACTGGATCAGACGGCACAGGTAAAAATGCCTGAGATTCACCTACACACAGTTTTTACTCAATCTTCCCCAAATGGAACTGCTGCTGAAGAATTCACATAACTTTACAGCTTCAGAGGTTCTGTTTAAATGTTTAAAAAATAGGTAAATCGTTTTACGGTCCTGTAATGCTTGCACCACACAGGGGATACAATTGTGGCTTTAAAGAAACACATAGAAACTCTGGCCATTGGCATTAATATTAATACATTATTAATAGATTTCCTTATTCTGGAAAAAGTGATGTGTGACTTTTTTACTCTGTATTTTACAGTAGATACTGCTTGTTTTACTTCACAACTTCCCACCTTAAAATGCCAGACCCTAATCCTGTTCCAGACTAATCTGTAATCTGCACCAGGTATTACATCATCCAAGATATTAATTAAGAAGCAGAACTGAAGTGAGCCCTCATGGATCTTACTTCAAACACGCGTTAAATGAGGTATTAAGTAGGTAATTATTTTACAGGGGCAGTTTTTCAAATCCTTGTGCACATACCAACTTTCTTTATGAGACTGCCCTCTCAGTTGGTGATAAAAGTCTCACAGAAACCAAGCTGTATATGATTCTCTGCAAATTAGTTCACTTGCTCTGTCAGAAATTATATTTATATGACATTCTGCCTCCACACAGCCTTCTTGATGCTTTCTCTCATTATTTGCGTGAGATTGTGGCCGACATTTTACGGTTTTTGTTTGTTTGTTTGTTTGTGTATGGTTGGACTTGGTGATCTCAGAGGTCCTTTCCAACCCTGACGATTCTGTGATTATTTGCTAGAAAACTGCAGGCTGATTATTCAACTTTTTGTTTTCTGCTCCTCCTGCAGAGGTGCTGCCTTGCCAGAAACCCATCCTCTTTCTGAGGCGCCCACGCCGCTTCTCTCGCCGGGGCTGACAGAAAAAGGCAGAGGAAACACCTCCTCTTTCCTCACGATTTCTAGCCCCTTCCCTCCCCCAGGACACGACGCAGCTCCTCAACGCCCCTACACCTGCCGCCGCCATCTTAGTTTAACCCCCGCGATGCAGCCCGTCAGGGTAGACCCCGCCCTCTTCCCGCCACCCTGTCAGTCAATCCGGGCTCTTCCGTGGGAGGGCGGGGGGCGGAGCCTAGGCGGCGGTCGCAGCCAATCGGCGCGCGAGGTGCGGCGGGCGCTGCGGCCAATCGGCTGCTTGCTTCTTCGGGGGTGCGGTGGCTGCTGTTCCTGCGCCCGGTTGTGAGCTGTTGGCACCGGCCGCCGCCGTTGCCTGAGGTGTCCCGGTAGCCGCAGCAGCCTGGCCCTGCTCCGCTGTCACTGAGGATGAGCCCCCGCGCTGCCCAGCGCCCGTCCCGCCCTGCCCGCCCGAGTCCATTCATCTAGCGACTGGTGAGGGGCGGGCCGTGACCTGCTGATGTGTCCGGAGGGGGAGCCGGGCCTGCGGGAGGGACAGTGACACGGCTGGCCCCGCCGGTGGGGACGGGACGGCGGCGAAGGGGGAGAGCCCCGGGTGCGAGAGTCAGGGAGGGTAAAAGGGCAGCCGGCCACGTAGGATGGGAGGGAACCGGCTTCAAGGCGGAAGAAAAGTGCCTCGGTTGCCCGTTTTATGAAGTCTCTTCTCTTGCTGGTCGCTTCCTGGCTACGTGGACTTGTGTATTGAGAGTCCGAACAGCCACCTACTCCCCTGCCTGCCCCTCGCCTGTGGCTGGCTTTTTGAAACACTTCAGACCTTTCTCGACGCTGGCAGCAGCCTCTAGCCAGGTTTCCTTAGTTGGAGATTCCTGGGCAGCCTGTCGTGTGTCTGGCCTTCTTGGTGGTAGTTGTCTGTAGCTTTTGATAGCAGCTCACGGTGTTTGCTGGCTTTGAGCAGCAGCTTAAGCATGAGAGAGCTGAAATCTTGTAGTTAGTTTATAAGGATATTTCTGTGCAGTCCTTTTAGGGACCAGCCACCTGATCTCTAAAATACAGCCCCTTTTTTGCTGACGTGGTCACTGTAGTTGCCCATCTTCATGGAAACTGACCGCAGTTTGTGGTTTACCAAAAAAACAATAATCACCCAACAACATTTGGTGTGGGTTCTCTTTAATAACACTGTACCAGAAGTTCAGAGTTTATTTGGACAAGTCAGCTTTTCCTAGGACTCGATGTATTTATCTGATATAGTTTTAAGTGTGGTGAATTTTTAGAACGTGTTTGTGGTTCATTGATCCTGATTTATCTTCAGGTTATCTGTTTCAATAAAAAAAATAACCTAGAGCAAGGTCCCTGTGTCTTGTGGAAATGCCTATAACTGCACTTGCTGTATTTTTGTCTATACTGCTTTCTGTATGTTTTAATTTCTTGGGACAGCGTTAGGTTGTTAAAAGTGTGTATTTTTGACTGTTCCTAGGTAAGCCAAGCAGAGTATTTCACAGTATACTGTTTATGTACTGTAATTCCTGACTAATAGATCCGCTCTGACGTGTTGTAGCTGAATTTAGCTACCAATGGTACTTTGATGGGGTTTTCTTTTTTTGGCAGGCGTGTCTGCCTTTAATTGGCAGTACTTGTTAGCCCTGTTAGGAGCCAATGGATTAGAGTTGCTGGATCACTGAATGTCTCATCCTGATGAGGATTATGCTGCTATTGTTGCGAAGGCAGAAGTTTTTAGAAAGTCTGAGGAGAACCTCTAAAGGTCACCTGTACCAAGTGGTGGCAGAGAGGCCCCAGCCCATAAATGAAGCAGCTTGGATCTGCTGTGGCCCGTGGGACATAGCAGGTGTGGTGGATTGTGGTGTTTTTTTAAAGCAAGGTGGTTTTGCTCTGTAGCTTTACTTCTAGGCAGGTCTTGAACAGGTTGTTTGTTGTCTAGCCTGTTTTGAGAGCCTCATTAGCATTCAGTTTAACATTTGAAAGTGCTTCCTGATATATAATAGCCTTTCACAAAATTTGAACAGATGACTACTTATCCCATGGTCAGGGGTAAGTGGACTAGAGTATTGATTTTTCTTCTTTGTGTAGCAGTTGCCTTATTCAAAGGCTCTGGGTGGTTTGTAGAAAACACAGCTGAAGGAGAAAATAGATCCAATTTGCTCAGCCTGTCCTCACAGGTTGTTTTGTAAACCTTCTGAATCCTAATTGTTCTTTCCAAAGTTTTCTTCTGCTTATGTACTTCTCTTAAAACTTGGTGTCTGAACTGGAGACAGCACTGTACCTGATGTTTTGTGTATTGAAAAGGGCAGAACCCTTGATTTCTGTTACTTCTATTGCAATACTCTTGTAATATAGTTGAGAAGAAGCCAATTTTTTAAAAAAAAATTCTGTTTTTTAAAGCAAGGTGGTTTTCCTCTGTAGCTTTACTTCTAGGCAGGTCTTGAATAGGTTGTTTGTTGTCTAGCCTGTTACTTCTTTTGAAGTTGTTTTCTTGTTTCTGTTACTTCTATTGCAATACTCTTGTAATATGGTTGAGAAGAAGCCATTTTTTTTTTTAAAAGACTTTGTCTTTTAAAAGAACGATATGGGGATTTCTGACTATCAAACCTATTGGGAATTTCTGACTACTGTATAACTTAGATTTACCCTATTTTTCATTGTATGTTCAATCACTTTTCCCCTCATAAAATATATCATGTGTTTAAATAATATTGCTTAAGGGCTTGATTAGTCCAGATTTATGTCCAGACTGCAAAAAATGTGCAGGGAGTTTCTGAACAAGTTAAACTATCTGTGGATATGTAATCTTGTGAGTAGAAATGGGCAGTCTACCTGTTCTTTAAAGCCTTTACAGCTCAAGGCTGTGTTTGCTCTTCTTTATCTAGGAATTCATCTACGTTTCCTTGAGGATATGTTGCTTAATGTCAGTGCTGCGTTTATTATATTACTTCCCAGTTTCAATTTGCTAGTTGCTTTTGTCAGATTCTAAACTACTACTTTTATATGTAGTAGTGAAAGTTGCCTTTAGGTAAGACTACGGTCAACAGAAAATCCTGGAAAATCAGCAATATGCTAGCAAATTCCCGTGGCTTTAATTCTCTAATCTTTACATAAGTTTTTTTATTATTAGCTTACTAATCAAGTAGTGTGCATGGTGAAGTTTGTTTTGGGTACAACTATTTTCAGGATTTTTGTGCTGTTATGGTTACAGGTCTTTTGTGATGGTATGAAACAAGTGCAAATGGACCAACTTGGAGAATATTATGAAATGTCAGCATTCTTGTTTGAGAAAAAACTATCTCCCTTTCATTCCTTCCTGATAATCTTTAAGAACTTGCAATACCCTTATAAGGATGGACTTAACTTTCCTGAAGTGTATGATATTGCCAGATATCTCTTCATTTAGCAACTTACTGTCAAAAAGGAGGAGCAAATGAATTTTTCACCTTCTGAAAAGCCATATTATTTACTTTTTTTTTTTTAAAGTAGGGGTATTAGGATTAACAAGGAAAACTCTAGGCTTCTTTTATATGGAAAGTAGAAACCATTAATTATTTCAGTTTTAGGAGACCCACATGCTAGTAGTTTTTCACCAAGTGCATCCTAGATGTAACTGGTATTTAGAAAAAAAATCAGTTCCACTTAAAAAAACCACCAACCAACCAAAAAAATAAACAACAGCAAAATCGTGAATGGAATGAGGCTACGCCAATTTAAAATTCAAATAGGGTCTTGGGAAATATTTTCTTAGTAAAGCAGCTTAAAGCTGCATTTCAAGGCCATGTCACTAATTTGACAGTTGAGTTACTTTAATACAGCACACGTGGAAGATGCAAAACCAGCATCTGTCCTTAAGTGATACTGGATTCTAACTATCTGAATCCCTTGGGTTTTCTCTTTCACTTTTATGCCTTGGTACTGGTATCCACATCCATGTTAACCAGATTTTGCTAGATCTAATCCAAGTCAAGGCTTTCATCAGGAAGAATCTGAAAGACCACAGATACGAATTCCAGTATCAAACACGTGCACCTCCCAGATCAGCAGTTTCAATGCATGTTTCTGGCATCCACCCATGTGGTAAGGGTTGGTTACTGTCTCTCTTCTGAGAGCACCCTTGTAGAATCATAGAATGGTTTGGGTTGGAAGGGAGCAAGATCATCCAGTTCCAACCCCCTGCCATGGGCTGGGACATCTCCCACCAGACCAGGTTGCTCCAAGCCCCATCCAGCCTGGCCTTGAATCAATCCCTCCAGGGATGGGGCAGCCACAGCTTCTCTGGGCAACCTGTTCCAGTGTCTCACCACCCTCACAGGAAAAAATTTCTTCCTGAGATCTAACGTAAATCTCCCCACTTTCAGTTTAAATCCATTCCCCCTCATCCTGTCACTCCACTCCCTGATCAAGAGTTCTTCCCCTTGTACAAGTCCTTGTACCTTTGAGGCAAGAGCACGCAACCTCTGTAGAAATATTTCTATTAAAAAAGGAATTTGGGAATGCATTTGTGGAGAATGTGATCCTACAGATGTGGAAACGAGCAGTCTGGTTTTTTTTCTTCATCCAGTAGCTTGTGATGCCTCTGTGCTAAATGTCAGGGTTCTAGGCAATACCAAAACTGGTGCTGAATGTGCTCTGCTTTCACTGGCTTTGTCTTCTGGAAGACAGTGACTAAGAAAGAGATATATTGCAGGGGGTCCTGAAGCTGCCTTGTTATCATCTCTTTCTTCTGGCTTAATTTTTGTGAGATTTCATGTTACTGAAACAGCATCGATTATGTATTTTTTATTTTTTTTTTAAATCTATTCTGGGAAGGGTCTTGGATAATAAAAATAGATAAACAGAACCCTTGAACTTGAAGACTACTAATCCATCCTTGTAAGCAGCTTTGATAGGCAGACAGATTTCTGGAGCTCCTCAGTGGGAAGCTTCTGCCAACTCTGTTTTTCCCCAATAATTGAACAGAATCTCATGGTTTTACATCTGCTCTCTGTGGGAAATGAAATCTACCATCATCATCCTTAGTAAATTAGGTATTTGTTAGCTTAGTCTGACAGATGTGTAGAATATGAATTAATTTAATTCTGGAGAGGTGTGACAGCTTTGATATTAAGCTTTTTAGCAAAATCCACTGTTTGTAGTGACTTCTTGAAAGAAAGAGAAAATTTTATTTTATTTTTGAGATAACCACAGTAGGTGGAGAGCTTTTTTTTCATCTGTAGGAGTTCTGGCTCCATGAAGTCAGATGACACATCTGAGAGGTTCCTCCTTGGAGGAACCCACTCTCTTCCAGGAGAGAAGATACCACAGACACTTTCTTGCTGCTTAGGAATTGCTTCCAAGTTGGTTGTAATCTTTTAAATTTTCCTGGGCTGTGAACATGCATAATAAGTAGTTTGTGTCTCTAAGGAAAAAAATTAGAAATCCACTTGCTACTGAAATAAAATATTTTTGGGAGACTCTGATTACTGCTCCAATTCCTCCATTTTTGGTGATGTTTTTCTACTATGAAAATGTTGGTTAGGGTCAGTTTTTAAAAAGAATTTGAATTCCCAATGATACTTATTGTATCATAAAAATGTGTAAAACATGTTAATTTTTCTCTTTCACTAATTACAGCATTAGGAAGACACTAATATTATAATGTGAATATGATTCGTGCTGAGAAGCCTACTCAAATATCTGCAGATAAAAGCAGAGGTGCATAATCATAAGGGCGCTATTTTTTAGACATTCAAATTCAAACTTTAATAAATTCTGGTGCTGGTCCTATTTTGTGCTTATTTTAGGTGCTGATTATTTAGCTGGGACTCCATATACTAGAAGTAGGCATTTGAAGAGCAGTCACAGGGTTTTCACACAGATGGCGATCATCAATTCACAATTTTAAAGTTTTAAGGTTTCGCTTAAGGACCTATTTTGTATTTAAAAAGAGTCAGATCTGATTGTTAACCCTTTTCAGATGTTCTAATGACACGGTGAGTTGCTGGTGTGCCAGTCTTGATTGTATCTTTGTTGTAGAAGGGTGCAAACTTGATTTACAGCCTTCTGTCTCGAAACTCAAGGTGTATATAGCAATGTGCTAATAGAGTATCTAGTGTGGTAATGTTTATAGAAAAGGAGGGCTGGGTTAGAATGACTTATAAAGAAATAATTCAGCAGGGTCAGATTTCACATAGCTGCTGTAAATGTCACCACAATGAAGCTAGTGTGAGGTTGGCAGGGTTGTACTTCTATTTAATAGCAAATTTTTTATTTTTTTAATATGTGTTTTGCTTCCACGCAGTATTTTCATGTTTGGTGAGGCCTGACCTCAGGTGCACTAAAGACGTTTTGCTCTGGGCTCTCTGTTCATTTCTTGTAATGGCACAAGTTTCTGTGGAGCCAGGGTTTATTTTCTACTAAATCCTTTTCTTGTGCAATTCAGTGTCTTAAATAGGTGTGGGTTGCAGAATGGAAGGTCTGGCATGGGGCAGGCAGGACTTCCTTGGGTGGTGGTGACGTTTCATACCAGTTTACTAAGCAGATCAGTTAACTTTATTTGTTTCTATGTTCTTTTTATTTTTACTTTCTTTGCAGCACTAATAGCAATGTCTTAAATACTAATTATTAATTTCCACAGCGTAATTTTATTGCCTGGTAGCATATTGATGAAACGTGACAAATTGATTTGAGGATAATAACACTTCTGATGTTTTTCCTATAGATTTCCAAATATACATTTTTATTTTTTTTTTTAAGTTATTGCTATTCAACAAGGGCAAGTGTCGGGTGCTGCACCTGGGGATGAATAACCCCCTGCACCAGGAGAGATTGGAGGCTGACCCTGCTGGAGAGCAGTTCTGAGGAAAAAGACCCAAGAGTCCTGGTGGACAACAGGATGACCGTGAGCCAGCAATGGGCCCTTGTGGCCAAGAAGGCCAATGGCATCCTGGGGTGTATCAAGAAGAGTGGGAAGTCATCCTCCCCTTCTGCTCTGCCCTGATGAGGCCCCATCTGGAGCACTGGGTCCATTTCTGGGTTCCCTGGTTAAAGAAGGACAGGGAACTGTTGGAGAGGGTACAGCAAAGGTCGACAAAGATGATGAGGGGACTGGAGCATCTCTCTGATGAGGAAAGGCTGAGGGACTTGTGCCTTTTTTGTCTGAAGAAGACTGAGGGGGGAATCTGATCAACACCTATAAATGCTTCAAGGGTGGGTGTCAGGAGGATGGGGCCAGTCTTGTTTCAGTGGTGCCCAGGGACAGGACAAGAAGGAACAGGCACAAACTTGAACACACAAAGTTCCATCTAAACATGAGGAAGAACTTGTTTCCTGTGAGGGTGGTAGAGCCCTGGCAGAGGCTGCCCAGAGAGGTGGTGGGGTCTCCATCTCTGGAGACATTCCAAACCTGCCTGGACACGTCCCTACTCTGGGTGACCCTGCTCTGGCTGGGGGTTGGACTAGATGATTTCCAGAGGTCCCTTCCAACCCCATATCATTCTTTGATTCTGTGAAACATATTAAACTTTTGCGGTGCTAGCAGAAAAAGATTTTAGCAAAAAGTGACCTATGACAGATAAGCAGAATTGCCATGTGCCCCAGACTGTGAATGTATTTTCATGAATGAGAATTTGTATCTTTGTCTCATTTTCCTTCTTCTTCCTCCCTTACTCCTTCCAACCTAGACCTTCATTTTTTCCTTGTGTGTTTCAGGAGCTTTAGACCTTTGCCTTGAGTTTGCAGTGCCTATCTGAATTCACAGCTCTTACACAGTTTTGGGGTGGTTTTTTGGGTTTTTTTGTTGTTTTTTTTTTTTCTTTGCTCTGTTGCCATCCTTCCACTTGTGTTTATCGGTGGCTCTGGGAGTGGTGGAGAGAAGCCTTCCTGTTGATGATGCAGGAGAGGCTCAGTAGGGAGATGGGTAGGCGTTCAGTCCAGGGAAGGAAAGTAAAAAAAGAAAACAAAAATATCCTTTTTTTCAGTGACTTAAAAAAACTGGTGGTCTCTCCCTTCTTCTGGGTCTGACTGATAAAGCTTCTGTTAGCCATGATCTACTCTACACGTGTGGGAGTTTTTGGTGGGTGGGTGATTTGGTGGTTTTTTTTTGGTGTGTTTTGTTGTTTTTTCTTTTTCCTCCAGCAGTCTTAGTTCAGTCCTTACTTTCTGCCCACAAAGTAATGATATAATTACACAGTAAACTATGAAGGTCTCTATGATGAGCAAGCAAACATATTTATTATTTTTACTCTCTTCAGATTACTTTTTTGGATCCAGTTCTCTTCGTAGCCTCAAAGATTTATGTCAAAGAAAGGGAGGAGGTCCCTTTGGAGGTTTGGGTGGGGAATGGAGTCACGTCTCTTTTTAAACTGACTGAATCCCTGAGAGTAAGCTGTAGCATGGGGCAGGTCACAAACCCTTGTCCCATTGCTCCTGTACTTACAAGCACTAGTTTGATCTGCATTTAAATTGGTACAGTTGTTGGGGAAAAGAAGCTCTGTTGACTAATCTGTTCTGGTTTGTTCTTTTTCAGGTCTCCCTTGCAATTATGGAGTTTTAGAAGAACAAGGTAGTGTGGAGGGGGAATCCCCCTCTCCACACTTGAGGTAGTTCACTTTTGGAATTTTCTATGGACAAGAATATTTGTTATATAAGATGGTGAAATAAGACTTCTAAGAATATATATTTATAAATATTTATTTAGATCAAGTGCCAAACGTAGCAGTACAAAGATTTCTAATGGCAGCTCAATAAAACTGGATTGACATCCTTGGAATTACAAGTTTTTGAAGGCACTGTGCTGTGTACTGAATTGGAGTGCCTTGACCCGCTGAAGGGCTGTTCCCCTTAAGAAGAGGAGCAGCTTCCGAAGTGAAGATGAGTTCTCTCATGCCAGACTGCACTTCGAAGTGTCGATCTCTACAGCATGCTCTGGATGTTATTTCTGTGGTCACCAGAGGAAGTGAAGGCCAGATCAAGGCCTTTCTCTCTTCTTACTGCTACAACGCGGCAACCATAAAGGATGCCTTTGGAAGAAACGTTCTACATCTTGCTTCATCTTGTGGCAAAAAAGGTGTGCTGGACTGGTTGGCTGAGACCAAAGGAGTAGATCTCTTGGCAAAAGACAAAGAGTCTGGGTGGACAGCTTTGCACAGAAGTATATTTTATGGATACATTGATTGTGTTTTGTCATTACTGAAGGTGAGTCCTTTAGAACCGTAGTTTTCCTTGGTATCTACAATTTTTAGTGTTGTACTCGTTATGTAAAAGTGGGGTTTTAAACTTGCCTGAAAGCCTCTTGAGGGTTGTCTTAGTACTGTGTTTAGATCACAGTGCATTGATTTACTTGAAAGTTGTCTTTGCGTGCATAAAAGATCTCTGCCTATGCAGAAGTCAGCACTGAGTAAGGATCCTTGATGAATTGTGGACTTCCCTGAAGGGTCAGGATCTTAAAAATGGAGTGTGATCAGACTAAAGATACTCAAAAAATAGACTCTTTGGTACTTAGATCAACTAGTGTTTTTAGAGAACATAAAATAATAAAATAATGGGGTTCTAATTAGAAATGAATATTACACTTGAGAGATAAGCACTTTGAGATATGGAATAATTTATTAAGTGAATCATCATTTCATTCGTATTTTAACCAGGCCTTTTGCTCAGTCCCCCTTGTTCCTTTCTTGCAATTGCTGTTTCTTTCCTACCACTTAGCAAGTTGTGTATATTTTTTGATTGCTCTTCTGTTCCTTCTCTCCCAAGTACAGCAAAGGGAAGAAGCTACATATGGTTGAGATGTTCAGGGTCCCTTTAACCATGTGAGAAATATTTGTGGTTCAGGGTTACTTTAAAAGCAGACTTTTCAAGGCAGAGGATTTCCCATTTTTGAGTTCAGCCTTTTTAAATTGCAGTGCAGTTGTAAGCATTAAACTCTCTGCTTTCAACAAGCAGTTTGAGCAAAATGATTGTGAATCCAGTAGTTTTTAATTCTTTAAGGCCTGGTATGTGTTAAATACGTATTTGCTGTACTCTTGCATAGTGAGGAGGTTTTCATTCAGCTTCCCAAAAATAGGTGTTTGTGTGAGAATTGTACATGATTCTGTTTTCTAGAAAACTGGAAACTTTATTTGATGTATAGACAGTGTATTCACTTCTCGTGTGTGTGTATATCTGTATTTTTTGATTTTTGCTCACAGGAGGCCTATACAGGTTTCTCCACACATATTTTACTTTTCTGTCCATTGCATTAGTGAGGTTTTTCTGCTCTGCTGATATTCCTCTGAGAAGCAGGATGAAACAGCTCATGGAGACTGCTCTGCCTCCTACTTCCTTAACTGAAGTCTCGCTGCTGTACTGTGTTATAGAAAGGTATTACAGCAACAACAGGAAGGGATTATAGAACAGAATTATGAAATAGCTGAGCTAGAAACAGATCTCTGAAGGTTGTCTGTTCTAACCCCCATGCTCAAGTGAGGTCAGCTAGAGCAGGTTACCCAGGATTGTCCAGTTGGATTTTGAATGTCAGCACGGACAGAAACTCTCCATTCTAGTGTTTTAATACTAATCCAGTAAAAATGGTTTTTAGGTTTAAACAGAATTTCTTATATTTAAGTTTGTGCCTATTGGAAATTGCTGGGATCCCACTCCCTGTCTCTAGTCAGGTATTTATTATACACATTGATCAGATATGTCCTACCCCACCTATCCTGAACCTTCTCTGGGATAAACATCCCAGCTCCCCCAACCTCTCCCTGTGTGTCAGATGCCTCGGTCATTATTTTCATGGTCTTTTGCTGGACTTGCTCCTGTAGGTCTACTCTATGGGCATTTGGGCATCTACTCAGGGGCATACAGACCTGAACACTCCAGCTTCGGCTTGCCAGTGCTGAGTAATGCCTGCTGGCAATGCTCCCTCATGCAGCCCTGGATGCTTTCCCCATTCTTAGTTATGAGGATACACTGCTGGCTTGTGGTCAACTGGTTGTCCATCAGGAGCCCCAGGTCCTTTTCTGCCAAGCTGCTTTCCAGCTATATTGGTATTGTGGGCAGTTCCTCCCTAGGGCCAGGATTTGCAGTTCCCTATGTTGAACTTCATGAGGTTCCTCTCAACCCCATTGCTCCAGCCTGTCAAGGTCCCTCTGGCAGCACAGCCCTCTGGCTTACCTACCTCCTGGTCTTGGATCATCAGCAGCCTTGCTGAAGGTGCCCTCTGCCCTGTCATCCAGGTCATTAGTGAAGATGTTAATCAGTACTGACCCCACCTTTAACCCTTGGGTTCCTCAACTAGTGTGGATGACAGTCTTCAGTTGTGGGCTGAAGGTGGTTGTGGCTTTTTCTCAGACTGTATCTAACTGCAAGTTTTGCCACTCAGCAATTGGGGTTTGTTATTACGAATTCAGACCATGTAAATATCACTGCAGCCTCTGCTCTGCTTGTAAATGACCTCTGCAGCTGCCAAAGAGAAGAATATCCAGCTACCTGTTAAATGCTAAAAATAGGTTGGTTCTTCTGTCATATAGTGAATTAATACCAGCCGTGTTGCTAATAGGGTTGCCTTTATAATTTGGAGACTGTATGTTGTTCTTCTGGCTAGTGTTTTTCCAAATGAAGTTAAAATTCCTTTTGTGGATGTGGCTAAGCTGTCCTTTTGTCACGCTTCAATGGATTGTGCTCCCTTGATTTTTGTATTTAACATGTTTACTTGTTAAATGTGAAATTCTGTAAGATTTCCTTTTACATTACCCGTGAGCTGTGGTACGTAGGCACAGCTGGATTATCCATTAGGTTCTGCTTGGGGACATCTGCAGTTCTTCCCTTCAGTGATCTGATGGATGAGATTTGACTTCCTTAAACCCAATGTTGGTGTAGCAGCACTCTTTTATATTGAGAAAATGGTATTTACAGAGAATATCTACCTCTCTCAAAGTGCTAATGCAATGACCTATTCATGCTTTGAGCTTCTGAGGCTTCCTTGCTGCTCTCTTGTCTGTTTGTATCCTCTTGGCCTTTTTCAGCAACTCTGAACCACTGTTCCCTGCTTGTTTTCAAAACCATAGCAGGTTTTTTTTATCTTCTCACTTTTCCAGCTTGTGAAAACTGATTCTGTAAACATGCTGGTATAAGAAAATGTATTCTTCAAAGCTGGTAAATGCATTTTTTGGTAAATACTTGCCCTTCCTAAATGGCAGTGCTTTATCTTCAAGTGTATTTCCTTTGTGTATTTTCCCTGATGAAATCTTATTGTTCAATCAGGATTCATACAATAAAATCTCACTTGATAGATCAACATGATGGTATATGTAGTTGAACAGAACTGCACTGTTCTTTTCATATCTGCTTACAATTTACTTGGACAATATCTGAAGATTTTTCTTATCCATATTAAACTTCAATTGTTTACCTGGCTTCTTATATGTTTACCTGGCATACTTAAAGCTGCGAAGTTTAATTTTAATTTTACTTTCTTCTTCCTCTCCTCCTCTTTCAGCATGGAGTTAGTCTGTATGTTCAGGATAAAGAAGGCTTATCCGCCCTGGATCTTGTGATGAAAGATAGGCCAATCCATGTGGTCTTCAAGAAAACTGGTAGGAAATCAAGCAGCTTAAATTTTATTTTATGAGGAGATATGCTTCAGCAGCGTATTAATGTATGTACCAGTGTAGGCAACCTTTTCTGTTTCTGATTAGGACCATTTAAGTTATGAGATACCTGAAGGTGTGAAGTCACTGATGTCCGAAGACATGGACACTCCTCTGATTTGAAAGTGCTTATGGTTTTCATACAGGTTTTTTACTAAACTGAAGCAAAGCATGGGTAATCTCGGGTAGTAGCAGTTGTATTCTGAAAACATAACAAAATTTATTTGCTGCTGAAGAATGCATGCATATTCTGCAACTGGAAAACATGTATAAGTAATGTTGATCATCCTCTCTACGTTGATATTAAAATATTGTGTCATGGCACCTCCCCCATAAGAATGAAACTTTCAAAAGTTCAATTTTTGGTAAAAGTCAGACTTCCTCTTCAAATTTTAAGTAGAAACAGCACGAGTTGATTTTCAAAGTCATTATGCATGAAATTTGTAGATTTACGAACTGCATAGAGAATGGTTTTTTTCATTGCAGATCCCACCGAAGTCTACACCTGGGGAAACAATATCAATTTTACTTTGGGTCATGGTGGTCAACAGGGCAAACATCATCCTGAACTGGTGGACCTTTTTCCTCGGAATGGCGTGTATATCAAACAGGTATCTGACAATACTCCAGGGGCACCTTTCTCAGGGGAAAACTTGGAGGGGTGTGAATTTCTTGTGTTGAAAGCAGCCCCATCCCTGGAGGGGTTCAAGGCCAGGCTGGATGGGGCTTGGAGCAACCTGGTCTGGTGGGAGGTGTCCCTGCCCAGGGCAGGGGGTTGGAACTGGATGGTCTTGAAGGGCCTTTCCAACCCGAACCATTCTATGCTTCTATGTGCTCTTCCTGTAACAGTTGGTTTGTTGCCCTTAAAATAAATTAGCCTACAGGCTAACAGAAGCTTAAAAGATGGAGGTTTCTTCAAATAGGTTAAGGCAGAACATAATAAATTTAAAGGAAAAAATTTATATTCCCTGTGACTTGATCTGTCAGTCCTGTGCTTTAACACTATTGTCTTGTATTTTCACGCTAAACTTCTTCACAAAGTAATTTTGGTGCTTTTTTGCAAGATTATCCAAGAAAATTAATTTTTCCTATCCTGCCTCCGCCCTGTCCCCTTTGTACCCTTTTTCTTTCAGGTGGTCCTCTGCAAATTCCACTCAGTGTTCCTTTCCCACAAAGGCCAAGTTTATACGTGTGGCCATGGACAAGGAGGACGCTTGGGTCACGGTGATGAACAGACATGCCTGGTATCCTGTCTTATGCTTTTGCATGTACTCTGACATGATACTGCTTTTTATTTCAAACAGCAGGGTTTGATTCATATTGACTTGCACAGCCATTAAGTGGAAAATCATCTATCTTTTTCATTTGAGTAGTATTTTGTCGCAATATGCAAAATCAAAATTTGAGAAGATTAAGATACGATGACAATACCATTTGCTCTACCTGGTAGCCTGCATTTAGTTTGCAGCATAATATTTTTTTTGAAATTTCTGCTAGATAGAAATCTGGTAGAACTTGATACTGTGTTGCTGGATGTTATAGTGAAAACTGAAGATCAATTTTTAACTCTTTTTTTTTTTTTTAAAAAAAAAAAGCAATTCTATGAACTCAGTTTTTTTTTTTTGCAAATTGCTTTTTTGAAATTGGGATATTACCCACTTGAATAATCGAGAAATCACATTAGAATGTGTGAAGAGTCAAAGGTACAGAACTGCTTCCTTATTCTGTTGAATTTTTGTAGGATTATCCTGTGCTTTGGAGGAAGGGAGAAATCTTTATCGGGTGTGGTAATTTAAAAAGAAAAACAAAAGAGGTAATAGTTAATATTTGTCCAGCTGTCCTGAAGATACAGTTTCCAACTTATTTTTGGAGCAGGTAGTTTAAAAATCATCTCCCCTGATAGCAGAAGCTGCATTTCAAATGAGAGTAGTTTATCTTACTGCATTGGATTTGGTAAATATATTCATTGTATATCAGGGAGTGGAGTGATAGCATGAGGGGTAATGGGACTGAAAGAGGGGAGATTGAGATGAGATCTCAGGAAGAAATTCTTTGGTGTGATGGAGGTGAGAGCCTGGCCCAGGTTGCCCAGAGAAGCTGT
>BJBW01008968.1:0-11962 GCA_004320125.1 Scolopax mira
GCCCCCTCCAACGTGCCCTTGAACCCCTCCAGGGATGGGGCAGCCACAGCTTCTCTGGGCAACCTGGGCCAGGCTCTCACCACCCACCCTCACAGCAAAGAAGTTCTTCCCAAGGTCTCATCTCAATCTCCTCACTTTCAGTTTAAAACCCTCCCCCCTAGTCCTAGGGCTCCCCTTCCTGATCCAGGGTCCCTCCCCATCTCTCCTGAAGCCCCTTTGGAGACTAGAAGAGGCTTTAAGGTCTCCCCGGAGCGTTCTCTTCTCCAGGCTGAACCCACCAACTCTCTCAGCCTGTCCTCCCAGCCGAGGGGCTCCAGCTCTCCCAGCATCTCCATAGCCTCCTCTGTCCGCTCTCCAACAGGTCCACATCCTTCCTGTGGTGAGGAAGGCTCCACAGGAGACACGGGGCAAGGACAGCACTTTCCATGTGTCCACCACCATCTTGTGGTGGACACCGTTCTCTGTCCTCGCAGTTCACCATCCCACCCCTCACACTGCTTTGTGGCTGGCACCACATCCTTTTCTGATTTCTCCTGTGCCCATAGTCAACCAGATCAGGACCAGAGAAGCAGCATCATTCCCATTTTCGGGAAGATTGAATCAAGAGCTCTCGACGTTTTACAAGAGCCCAGCTAGTGAGTTAAAGATTGCACTTACATTACACGATTTGTAATTTACTCAAAGATGCCTTTTGAACAGGAATCATAGCTTTGTTAACGTAGGGTTAGATACAAAACACACAGAAAGTTCACATCTGAGAGGAGTTCTTCAAATCAATGACTGAGAACAACACACAAGCTCTTTTCCAGTTACTTTTTTTTTCTGTGACCTTAATCCCTGGCAGCAGAGGGGCCATCTCCAGCCACCTTCCTCATCCCTTGGAGACAAAGCAACAGACAATCCCAGCACCTCCATTTTTGAAAAGTGTTTTACTCACGTAGTTTGAATAAATTAATTTGCAAATAAAAATTAACCTACAGTATAATATAGTTTGAATAAAATGATTAGAACAACTACAATACAGGGGGTTTCTTGCTGCATAAGTTTCATTACTTAATGCATATAATCTGGAAAATGTCAAAATCAGTTATATTTCTATGGAAAGGGAGTAACAGCTGTTACTTGTACATGACAGCTAACTGAACTTATAATACAGGTTTCCTGACACATGCATTTTCCTGAGTGAACCAAACAATATATATAAATTCTTTTTAAAAATGGAGAAACAATTGACAGGCAAAGTAAAGAATTCATGACATCGAAGCAACAGAAGTTTCTCTTTAAACCCAGAAAACATTAGAACAGCTTTGAAAGGAGAAATTACAGCTACTCTCTAAGCTACCAAAATTTGCTACTGTCAATTATACAGTCTGGATTTTGACAAAGAAAATTTTTAAAAAGTTTGAAGCTAGCCAAAAAAACCCCAAAAAAAAAAGCTGAACTCAATGCTAAGAAGGGTCAGGGCGTGTGTTTTGCACTGGCCTGTCCTGGTGGGTGAGGAGGGAGAGGAAGGAGAAGCTGCTTATGGGAGCCCACCTCCTCCAAGCATCCCAGTCCAGCCCTGGCCCAGCCTCCCCCAGGCTCCACCCACCCCCTCCCCAAAACTCATAAGGAACAAAACAAGCCTCCTCTTTCAGGTCTGTTAATGTTTTTAACTCTAGGAAAACCCTCACAAACATCACTAATGCTAAATAAAGAGAGGTGTTAGCATGAAGGGAGAAACAAAAAATCCTTAATCTAGACTAAATTGCATATTCGAAGAGTCTGGTAAATATTCTCCTCGTAACCAGATATTAAGCACAGTCCTACTTGAAAAGACTTTTTAAGTCCTTCTTAGCTACCTTTCAACATGGTTAAAGCACACCTTTATGCCATCTTAATTTGCATTAGCTTTGTTTAAAAAGCATTTGAACTATTCTAAGAACTCAGTATTTTAGATTAAAAAAGATTTTACTGTTTCCATCTCACTTCCTTCTCGATCCCGAACTAGTCTACCCATCCAGTGGCTGGATGTAACACACTATGACCATGCTACTCTCTAAACATTCTACAGATTTTCAATAATAAAGATAAATAGAAAAGAGTTAATATACGCGTTATATTTTACAACGTTTGCATCCAAGCTGTAAACTAATGTTCTTTGAACTATTTACCCTCCATATACAAAAAGAATGAAACAACTTTCAAACACTGTGGGCATGTGATTCGAAACCGCTGAATGGAAGGCATTGAAGTTCACCTCAACACTTCCTTCACCTCTTCAGAAGTAGTTATTAATTAAAAAAAAAAAAAAACAAAAAAAAACAAAAAGAAGGGGGTACCCTCCTTCTTCCCCCCTCCCCCCATTTCTTCCAGACTTTTGTTGTAACAAAAAGGAACAATCCCAAAAATTCATATTAATGCAAACCAGCAAAGCCCAGAGAATATGAAAAAAAGGGTTTAAAAATTGGGATTGCTTAGCTTATGAGTTTCCTGCAGTCCTCGGGAAGGCAGGTGTGTTAGTCCAGAGGTCCCTGGAAAATGAGTCTGATGTAGCCCTGCTCACCAGCCAGCTGATGGGCGCAGAAGGGACAGGCTGCGTGAAAAGTGTGAGTACCGTGGGGAAGAGGAATTTGGGACCAATACGCCGTTGTCTTTTCCGAGCAGACATGTCCGCAGGGGCTGAAAGCGTGAGTGGGAGGTCCCGCATCCACGTAAAATCCCGCTTCGCACCCCAGCCACAGCGGCACGTAGGGGCCGACGGAGCGGCACATGGGACACTCCCGATCCTTGCCGTCCCTTTCCTCTTTGTTTCCCCAGTTGTGGTAACCGTGGACGTGGCCGCAGTTCAGATAAACCCAGGGCTGCTTCTCATCTACCACATCTTTCCTCTTCATGCTGGGAAAGGCCAAGGTGTTGAAGCCCACCGGGCACTGGGGCCTGGCTGCATTGATCTCCTGCCTGAGGGCCTCCAAGTGCTTGACGGTGGGGGTACGGGCAAGGCCTTCGGCTGTGCGCCACAGCAGCGTGGCCCCACACAGGTCGATCAGGGAGCCATCCTGCAGCTGGTTCGTTTCATTCTCGACCTGGTGACAGACAAAGAGAGAGAGACACCTCACCAGAGGGTACCCGGAGAGCCACAGGATACGCTTTCCCAACACAAATCTGCCTGGAAGACCCAGACAAGGCATTTCAAGACTGTCCTTATACAAGACACACATAGAGCCCCCAGCGTGTCAGCTTTTCCCTCACCTCTTTTTTTTTTTTATTTATTAAAAAATCCCCACCCTTCTTGACAAGTCTCATTTAGTCCTCCACCACATTTTAGACTCTTTTTTTTTTTACACCTTTCACCTCTGCCAGAACAAGTCAGCTGTCAGCAATCCTAGCTAACTGCATCACTTAAAGTGTCTGTGGTAGCATTTCTTTCTGCTAAGAGGATCCCCCCCAAGTCATACCCAAACCAACCCCCTCCTCCAAATGTCACAAATGCTTTGGAAACAAGAGAACAAACTCAGGTGGAAATGGATATCCAGGTATACAGATGTGTGTCAATAAAACTGAAATTACAGAAAAAGAAGAGTGGGAAAACCTTAAAAGCATAAACTCCATCAGGAAAATACTCTTTAAAAGGTGTGCTCATGGCCATGACAGTTTGCAGAAGAGCACAGCAGACCGGCAACTGAATTGAGGAGAGCAGCTTAGATTTGCAATTAAGTACCAGTTTGGAGATAAACACTATCAGTTTCTCAGGCACCATCACATATGGACACACAGACACACAAGTCAGCAGAGCTAAGGACAGAGGTGACTTCCACACCAAAGGAGGCAGATTCCAGCCTGTGTTGATGCCCAACCACTCACGGTTGGAGCCATTTTCAACAGGCCTCACAGACCTCGGTCGTTCCTCTTACCATCTTTCCCCTCTGCTGAGCAGATCTGGTCTCCCGAAGGCTGAACACGTTCCCACACACGGATATCTCCCTCCACACCCCTGGCTTGGAGTCTTCTGTAAATCCATTCCGGGGATGCATGACAAGAACCCCGTTTGTGGTCAGTCCGTCCATTTGCCCATCTGATGTCTTCCACTTGGCAGCTTTCTCCTAAGAGAAACGACACCACCACAAACCTTTGGTTGATTGGGTTGAAGCGGAACTATGAGTTGGTTTGAAAATAAGCCTGCACTGAAGCTGGAGGAACAAAGAAAAGAGATCCCTTACCCCAAGAAAGATGTTTTTTGAGGAGTCAAATCCCGCAGCGTATATTCTTGCTGTAAAAGGAGGGTTGCGCTCGCATATGATTCTGCAGGCAAACCGTGATATAGTGCTCTGCACAGACTGTGTATCTGAATTACTTTGACTTCCAGGAACTGTATCCGTCACAACAAAGTCTATAGGACTCTCCGTTGACCGACCAATCTGGAAAAGGATTAATAACAAAAAAAAAAAAACCCACCATGAACCCATTTAGAAGTTTGCCTTTGGGTCTAGGAGTATTCACAAACTCAAAAGATTTTAAAAGCCAGCAAGGAAAAATCACAACATTCCAGCTCCATGAATCTAAATTAAGGTTTCTAAAGCCCCATCTGAATTGATGAGTTATTCCACCTCCATGTGATCAAAGTTATTCTGAAGGCTGAGTACAGCCAACCGAAGGAAGGGGAAATAAAATGATGTAATTAAGTCAATGCTGAGATGATTGCCCATTGAAGGCTGCCTCATCAGAAAGGTTACACTTAGGTCAGCTGGACCAGCTGCAGCAGCACCAAAACAGCGAGGAAAGAGCCAATTAGATGGAAAAAAAGTGATATTCAGTCACTTTGCACAGCCAGAATATTCAGAACAGTGCCAGACAAGGTGGAGGTGTAGATGCAGGAAAATGAGATGCCATGAGCTGCCTCTCCAGCTCTATCAGGGCACTGGGAAGCATCAAAACTGTCTGGAAAGAGCAGGTCCAGGATGTTTGTGGCAGGGAGGGAATACATTGATGTGCGTAAAACACAACATCCAACTACAAACTGATTTTTCTAATAGTTGTGCCTTCTTTCTGGCTACATGAAAGAACGAGCTTTGCAGTCCCACACAACTCCACTGCCTTTGATAGAATTGATAGAATATGGGTTTCACTGCTTTTCCAATCAACTCATCTTGTCCTTTTCCTTATAAAGCATGAAAAGAAACATCAGAGAATGGTTTGGGCTGGAAGGGACCTTAAAGATTGAGTTCCAATCCCCCTGCCCTGGGCAGGGACACCTCCCACCACACCACGTTGCTCAAAACCCTGTCCAACCTTGAACCCCTCCAGGGATGGGGCAGCCACAGCTTCTCTGGGCAACCTGGGCAATGCTCTCACCACCTTCACAGAAGAGTGTCTTCTTAGTATCTCATCAAAATCTCCCCTCTTTCAGTTTAAAACACTTCCCCCTCCTCCTATGTTCCCCTCCCTGATCCAGGGTCCCTCTCCATCTCTCCTGAAGCCCTTTAAGGGACTGGAAGGGGCTCCAAGGTCTTACTGGAGCCTTCTCTTCCCCAGGCTGAAGCCCCCCAAACATCTCAGCCTGTCCTCCCAGCAGAGGGGCTCCAGCCCTCCCAGCATCTCCATGGCTTCCTCTGGACTTGTTCTCTCTTTCCAAACATCCAGTAACGAGGTTTAAAGCCCACTTACACACTACTAACTCTCGCTCACTTCCAGACATTTCAACAGCCCCATATGAAATAGCTGCTTACATTAAGACCAATTATCTGCTTGGCAGGAGATCCAAAAGCCCAGGGTGCGTTTTGGTGAGGACTGGATGAGGAGATTCCATGAGACCGAAACTGCTCTGGCAGAATTTATTATTTTTTTTTTTTTTTTCTTCTTAAGCAGGATAAACCCATCACACATGGGGCCTGCCTCTGGCACTGTCAGAGCTGCACACACAGGCCACGGCACGCCTGGGGAGACAACACTCACACCAGCAACAGCTCGTGCAGCACTCGGTGTGTGTCCCAGCCCTTTTGCTCCCCTGCAGGTATTTGCAGATGTACAAGAGCTTCCTCCCCCACTTCCCAACACCTCCCACCTTTCTCAGCTCCTGCAGCGGCGTCACAGCTAAATGCTGTGACAGCAAAACTCCTTGCCATAAATCAGCAACAAAATCAACACAAGATCAGTCCAGGAATCGGAAGGAACAAAGCGCGTTAAAGAACTCCCCCCAAAGCAAAACCTTGCTTTTTGAGAAGAAAACAGGAAATAATTATAAGATATGAGCACACACCACAGCTGCAAACATGTTTGTGGTTCCGTCTTGTTACACAGGGGCTGTGACACAGTTGCTCTGAACTGTGAAAACACAGCAGAATTGGGTCTCCTCCCAGCACTTTAGACTTATTTCTGGGCTTGCTTCAAGGCCTTCAGGAGATTTTAGTTAGGTTGTGTTGAGCTTTCTTGTATCTTCACACTTCTACCCCGTCTCCAACTGTTTGATCCCAAAATCCCTCTGTAAATGCTAGCAGGAAAGTTCTAAGTGCTTAAAAAGAACCGTGCACTTTATTCTTCATTTTGCAAGGAGGGACCAGGAGGCAGGTTCCGTGACTTGCAGATCAGCAAT
Organism: Scolopax mira; assembly: GCA_004320125.1. NCBI lineage: Eukaryota > Metazoa > Chordata > Aves > Charadriiformes > Scolopacidae > Scolopax > Scolopax mira. Next base: position 6,569 of record BJBW01008968.1, read on the forward strand.
CAAAGGCAAAACCATAACTGTGCATTAGTCACAAAAAAACCCCAACTTTCACCTCCAACCAAACCTAAAAGAAATGCACAGATCTGCAACCTTGGGAATTAAGGGTCTCTGAACAGTAAAAATGCAGAAAGTAACACGTGCAAACTTTTGGGTCTGAGGGAAAAAGCATGTTCAGAGGATGTCTTGTTAGAAACTACCAAAAAGCCAAAAATACATTTATATGTCATGTTTGTTTCACGTACCTGGAACATATCTGTGTTGCTGTCATGTGTATATTCAACTACCACTGTCTGGGCCCGAGACAAAGTGTACGATATGCTGTGTTGGTCCTTATTACTTATTGCCTACAGAGAAAAAAAGCCAAATATTATTGAACCAGTGAACAAAAACTCTACTGAATACAACAGCAAAGCAGACAATAAATACATAACCAGGCTCTCATTCTGCTCAATTAATGCATCGAGGCAGATGGTTGTTAGTGACACACCTGTAGTTTAACTTCACCAAAAAAAAAACCAAAACAGTCCTGACCATTAAAAAAAAAAAAAAGAAAGCTGCAGGATTGATTCAGCAACAGACCAAACTGGTCCCTTCACCACATGCTGCAACAAAATACAGGTAACTAAGTGGTATTATTAGTCATGCTTCGTGTGAAAGCAGCACCAGCCTTGGCACAAAAGAACAGAACAACTGAGTGCAGAAGCTAAAACCAAACGTAACACCTTCTCAGCCTCAACTTCTCTGACAGCAAAGCAAGGACAAAAACTTAGGGACTTCACTCCAAAAATGGGATTTGAACTCATACTAAAACATTACAAGTAGTGGTGGTGAAGGGGGTAAAATGCAAAAACTCAGCATGGGTCACAGAAGCTGTAGCAAAGTCAATCAGGCTTCTAGATTTTCATTCTGCAACTACCCACTAGTTCTGAACACACACTCTTCTGGAAGTGCTTCTAAATAACATCTACTTGAAGACCATAAAGAATTAGCAAAAATAAATGTTCTTTTCACAGACCTAGAGACGTAATTCTATTACAGTAACTTCTAGTTAGCAAAATGCTTCTGGCTTCAGAGTATTTAATGCCATTCCTTGAATTCAGGAATCAAGGTTCTAAGTGTCAAGGTATTTAGGGAGTCAAACACTTAACGCTACTTTATTTGTTCAAGGGCCTGATCTTGACACTGGCATCTCTAAACAACCACTAAATATTCTCAAATTCCATTGGTTTTAGTAGAAATGCTCCATTTATTTTGGAATATAGCTGCAGATACACTTGCACTGCCACAATATGGAAGCATTTCACAGTGATGCCTTAGCTATAATATATTAGTTTTGACATGAAATGCAATTCAACTTCAGGATCTAAGCCCTCTCTTTACTGCATCTTAATGGGAATTCCAAACTCTATTCCGAGCAGTTTAAAGTGTTCCCTGCAAAACCCACCTGTCCTCATTCCTGGGAGAAACTCCTACCCATGGGATGGAGCAGCAAGTGCACACAGAGCTTTGGCACAGCATTGTTTTAAAGTCAGCTCCGTGGGAGGTGAAGTTAGCCCTAAAGCATGAATGAGTGCAAAAACAGGAGGGCCAGAACAGGCATCTGTAGCGAGTTCGGGAGGAAAACAAAACAGAAAAAGTGTTTTACATGACTAGCCTGTGCTCTGAACATTCATGTTTCAAAAATAAACATTTTTCTTTCTGGACACGGCAAGGACTGGGCACCGGGTTTGTTTTGCTGAACGGTGGTACCAAAAAACTTGAGATTAACATAAACCATTCTTTTCAGGGCCAGAACTTCACGCTTTCTACATAATTTCATCTCAGTGTCACAGCAGACTTCGCTGAACTCTTTAGACAGCGCCAGAAGAAATCAAGACTTAACCAGACAAAATGGAGCTTACGTACCTTTGCTGCTTGAGGGGTGCAGGCAATATGCACAGTGCTGGGTTTCACCCCATTTGCCTTGGGCCTTTTAAATAAAGCAAACCGACTTTTCCTCCTTCCTCTATCTCCGTTTGGGAGAGACCCATTGTACCTATCAAAAAAAAAAAACCCACAGAAAAAAAGAACAAAGTCCATCTTAGCTTCTCCCGAGATGCAGACTCGCACAAGAACTTTCATTCTAAGCCCAAAGTCTTCTTAATTAGTATGGCATTAATAATTACAGATTTCCAATTAATCATACCTATTTAGAGCTGAGAATTGGTTAGCCCAATATTGAATCCCACAGAATTAAAGCATACACACACAGAGCCCATAGGGCAAGGAGTGCTACCCAGGAGTAATATCAAAGCTACTATTGACAAACAAAAGAGACTCAGGTCCCAAAGATGAAAACAAGTGAGGTTGTACACCTTTTAAAACAAGTAAAGTTATGTATCTGTATGATGAGGTGTTCACACTGTACATGAAAGAATCTAAATTCTCACCAATCCTGGTGGAGACCTAGTATTTTAGAGATTTTTGGAAACCAATACAGTTTAGCCCTTTAGACCCAAATACACTGCAAACCCTCAGACCCTCCCCTTTGACAGTGGCAACACCAACAGACCAGCTAGCAAACTTGCTTTGTTAAAACCTTCTGTTTGCACTTTCTTATAAAAATCCTTTCATTTTATTTCAAGTCTTAGGCAACCTCTCCTTCCACATTATCCCATCAGTCATCTGTCTGGGTCCAACCCGGAACCAACTTGGAAAGCCTTTCCAAAACTGCCTGCCTTTGTCATGAAACGCTTCCCTGGGAAGAACACAAGAGTGAAACCCAAACTTATACCTACTCAACTCTTTAGAGCCCAATCTTCACACTCACACTGCCCCCAAAAGCTACACCTACTGCACTGCAATTCTCCAATATATCACGTGATGTACAAGGCCTGGTTGCCACCAAAACCAGCAGCCCCCCTTCATTGGCATGAGACAGCTACCAAAGAGAAGCCTATCAGTTGTACCCTCACCAGATACACTGCAAAAGAGAGAGTTCAAGGGAGAGCTGGTGGGACCATCTCCTGCAGCAATCTGCATTTTATCTGCTCTAAGTGCACCCTGGAATTCTACCTTCATTGCCACTTCCAACCGAGATACAAAGACTTACCCTAATACAATCAATTCACCATATTTTACTGGTGCTTTTGACGGATGATTTTCTTGATCAGGAGAAAACATGAGCTTAGCTAGTGACTTCTTCTCAAATTTCAGGTCTCTGATCAAGAGTTGTGGCAAACTTGTTTCATTATTTCCTGTAAAAACAAAGATAAAATTAAGAGAAAAGACTCAAATCCATTGATTACACAAACCCGCACACCTATCTGATACAGTAGGCACAGTATTTTGCCTTTTCCATACTTCAGATTTGCCTGAAATAATTTAAAAACCATTCACTGAAAACCACATCAATTAAGGTTGAATTACCTGGAAGAACTACCAGATCACAAAAAAACCCACAAGCGTGAAAAATTCCAGTATGGCTTTGATGAAACATTCACAGTCATCTTCCTTCATGTTAGTTTTTAATATTAATGGCATTATAGCTTCATTTATATGTTTAGTTCAACTATTACAGAATCATATGGGGTTGGAAGGGACCTCTGGAGATCATCTAGTCCAATCCCCCTGCAAAAGCAGGTCCACCTAGCACAGGTTGCACAGGAATATGCCCAGGCAGGGTTTTGAATGTCTCCAGAGAAGGAGACTCCACCACCTCCTCTCTGGGCATCCTCTTCCAGGGCTCTGCCACCCTCACAGGAAATATGTTCCTCATGTTTAGGTGGAACTTCTTATATTCAAGTCTGTACCCATTTCCTCTTGTCCCTGGGCACCACTGAACAAAGAGCCAGCCCCATCCTCTTGACACGCTCTCTTGGATCAGTTCCCCCCCTCAGTCTTTTCTTCTCTAGACTAAAGAGTTCCAAGTCCCTCAGCCTTTCCTCATATGAGAGATGCTCCAGGCCCCCAAAGATGATGGTACTCTGCTGTACCCTCTCCAGCAGTTCCCTGTCCTTAAACGATCAAGAAGTAGAGCCAGAAAAGGATTAAATTTAAATGAAAAAACCAAAACCAACAAATCACCAAAGCAGGACCATTAGCTAGAGAGGTAGAAGCTTTCACGGCAAATATCTGATTCAGAGCTTTCTGAGAAGTACTTGCAGATGGAAGGAAGTTGTACGACAACTCGGGTACAAGTTTGGGGTATGCAGTGTGATCTCTCATGTTTAACCAGAGACAGGAGTAATACAAACAGCTGTTTGAAGGAGACTCCCGAGGGGAATTAGACATAATTCTTAATGAGAATAGTCTCCTGAAGTGCAATTTTTCATGACACTTCTGCTTTGAGGAACAGTTCACACTAGTATTTTTACAGCTTTTTGTTAGTAATGTTTGCAGACACCTCTGACCAACCCAACCCCTCTAGAGAAAGCCTTCCCACCAGAGCACTTGCCAGCCTCTTTGAGTCTTTCTTTAACAGAACAAGGAGAATCCCTTGCTGCTTCCAAGTAAGTTTTCATACCATCTCAAAAAGCTATTAAGTGGTTTTGGTTTTTTTTAGTACCAATGGTTAACATTCCGCCTTCTGTTCAAACAGTTCCTAATGTTTTAATTTCCTCCCCAAATGATGAACCTGTTTTCTACTTGAATATTGATCTCCCCAGCAGTCTCCCTCCCGCTCTTCAGTCACCTATCTCATTTCATCTTGGCCATTGCATTTCACAAGCAAGGCTTTGCATTTCTTTTGGTTTTCCTTTGAACTGGCATTTAACAACAACTCAGAAGAAATAGTGTTAGGAAATCTATAGCACCGCCCATTAGGAAATAGCATTTTTGTTTCACATTTAAAGAAATCCAGCCAAGTTTACTTTGGAACCAGCATATCTGATGGAAACCCACTTCTTAGTCGACTTAAAGATGGTTCAAGAGCTCTCCATCTAAAGCTACCAGTAGTAAAACAGCTTGCTCCTACATCTTTAAAGCCTGAACCTAATTTTTTTTTAAATGTGTCTCACAACATTTATGAGCTGCACGCATCAATTTCACAGCTACTAAGAGCCCATAACTTCTAATCAAGCAAACAAAGTTCAGAGCCTCTAAAAAACATAATCAGTGCAACATACATGCTACTTCTCATCCGGTATGGTCTGCCTGATGCACTGCACCCCAAAAAAGGGAGACTCATTTAACTCCCAGAAATAACAAAGATTAATTATATTCTTCCAGCAAGTTCCCAAAGCCTAGTCCAAGTGACATGTAATGTTTGCAAATAAAACACAAGTGTTCTCCCACTAGAGAGGAGTCTAATGTCCCATAGGAGAACGTAAAACCTGTTGTCCTGGTTTGAGGTAAACCACAACTAATTTTCTGTTCAGTAATTTTACTTTTTTCAACTGGGCCTCTTCTAACTAA
>BJBW01008969.1:0-57067 GCA_004320125.1 Scolopax mira
CTGGATGCAGTCCTGAGAGGCATGCTCTGACATGCTCTGGGTGGTCCTGCACTGGCAGGGGAGTTGGACTAGATGATCTCTATGGTCCCTTCCAACTCCAAAAAAAATTCAGTGAAATTCAGTGAAAGATGATTTTTTGAATTTTGTACCTGGAGTTATAGCAATTCTTGGCTCATACTCAAGGCACAAGCATGGCAGCTAGGTCTTTGGTATTCACCATGTCAATGAACTGAGGTCTCGTGAAAACCCAGCTGAGATTTTCATCCTGAGATGGGCTTTTTGAAAGTCTGATCAGGATAATGCATGAAGCACTTCTGAAAACTTGTATGTCAGTGGCTGCAGAGCCCTGGCAGAAAGCTGTTAGGAGGCAAATAATGAGCATTAAAATGCTCAGTGTCTTGTGTAGCTAAGTGGCCAGAGGTACAAAGGAATATGGAGAATTTTTTGATAGGGGATTGGGCACCAGTATTTGGTGGAAAGGAATGAATAGGTCTTGTTCAGACTCAAGACCTGCTGGAGTTACAGGACTAGAACATACGAACCTCAGTGTTTGCATCAAACCCATGCTCTAATTCCATGATTATTTCTGGAGTGGTAATTTTTGAGTCCCTGCAGTTTGCTAGCAGATCTGCAGCCTCTTGAAAAAACCATTTTAAGTGTAGTGACCTTTCTGTTCTGAGCCAACTTTCACCAGTCCCTTAGAAACAATAGTGAGCCCCAGGGGACCACAGCCCACAGGCTGCAAACTGCTGCCCTAGATACTCCTCAGGCTGTTCTGAAGCACCAACTTCTTCAAGGATGCAGAAAACCCGACCTTAGCACAACCTTTCTGGAGAGGCAGACCCAGGCAGAAAAGAAACCTTTTGGATGACTCCCATGAAGTACTCTTTCATGGGCAGTTGTCTGCAGCCAAGAGATGATACACTGAGCACTAGACCCAATTCCTTACAGTAGAACCTTCTCCCTATGTATTTCATCTTGTCACATGTTGGATAACAGCCAAGCCTCATGCCCAGTGGCCTCTCCCAGACCTTATCTATCTCTTCTTCCTCATATCCTTCACCAAAATCTGGCCAGAAGTTTTTGAGCAGAAGGTCTTTTTTCTTTTCCCTTTTGTCATTTCAATGACATATAAGTGTGTCAGAAGACTGTATTGATTTTCTAACATAGTTTGAGGGAAAACAGGTTTCCTGTCAACTTCCTTTTCTCCTGGCCACCCACCCATGAAACACTGCAGAACAAAACAACTGCTAGCTCTGGGAATTTCAAAGGGAAACTGTTCAGACCAGGCAGAGGTCTCCTGAACAGGGACCTTAAAACCCTGATGTTAGGTCTCCAAGTGACTCAGGAAACACTACTGATTTTCCTAAAAAAAATTGCAATAAAGTATAATTTCAAGAGTCTTGTTCCATAGTAGTCACAGGGCTTGACCTTAATTGATTGCCTGTTAATCTTCTCTACTCATGATGCTCACTTAATGTCTGATCATTCCTATAACACAATTGCACTAATTTTTGTGGTCTTCCACAGCTTGCTCCCCTTTTCATTGATGGGAAGATCCCCCTCCTCCCCATGATTGCCCTGCCCAGGCAGTTTTTCATCAAAGCCCTCTCAGATCACTTTTCTTCTCCCTGAAAATTCTTCTCCAAAAGAACCATGGCAGAATAACACTTTTAAAAAGCTAATTTCCCCACATTGCTCCAGACAAACCTTTGAAACACACCAAGATGCTGTAGAAAAGCACAGAGCAGAATGAATGTGTGTTCTCCTGTGAAAGATCTCTGGAGATCCTTTGTTGCTGTCTATAGTATTTCCCTGGAGGCTGCTGTCTGAATGACAAACAAGGGAAGGGACAAGACACATCTGAAAAGAACACAATCTCCCAGAAAAACCTTAAGGGCCTTCCCACTGCTGCAGAGAAGCACCCTCTGGGAGTCAAAAGGAAACCTCTGAACCCAAATGGAAGTTCCCTCTGAGGCTTTCAAATCAAGCAAGGTTTCCCTTAAGCTTAAGGTTGCCTTTAACCTGGCTTGATGTGATGTTCCAAGCTCGAGGCTCTTTGTGCTCCAGCCATCAGAAGACAATTCAGAGGCACGTGGCCCTGAGCAGCCTTCACTTCCCTAGTGAGGCATATACAGGGAGTCCTTTCCCAGGGCATCCTAAACAGCTTTGTCCAAGAGAGCCTTTTTCAACTGATGCTGATCTCTTCAGGGCCAAAATCAATGCAGCACTCAAACAGGGTACCAAACTTGATGTGTGTATTGGAAATCCTACAGAAGTTAGTAGTCATTCAGTACAACAGTAGTCATTCAGTTCAGACAGTCATGGATATGAGAGACTTGGATATGATTTGTTTTACAAAGAACTGTGCTTGTTGGTTTGGAGAGCAAGCTGAATTTCTGAGATTGAAGTCGCATTCTGAAATTAAAGTTCATCTAGGGTTTTGTTGGGGTTTTTTTGTTGTTGTATTTTTGCTTGGTTGGTTGGTTATTTTCTGGGGATTTTTTGGTTTTTAACTGTAGATGTATAACTGAAATTTCAAATTCCAGCAAGTAAATGAAAGAAATCGTGGAAAGGGTGTGCCAAACTGGCTTGTTTGTCTGTGCTGTGCCAAATCTGGGCTCTTTTAACCTGGTATGCAAGAAGCCAATATACACACAGAGGCAAGATATTTGTTTCTTTATTTTCTGTGCCGAGATGGGTCCTAGGCAGTTCATCCACAAAGCTAACATGCCTTGGGTTGACACACAGTAAGCATTTATACATTTTCAAGCAAAAGTTAAGCAACAGTTACCAGTACTTTCTACAGTTAGCTTACCCATCCTCATTGGTTCCTCCCTCTGTGCTTCATCTCTACTTAAAGTCACAACATCCTCTTTTTGCTACACATGTTCCATGGGGAGGGGGCTGTTCCTAACCAAGGTTGGGTATTTTATGTTAATTAGGATAGTTCATGTGAATTCTTTGTCCTTGTTAGCAGTTCTGTTCCCCTTGGCCTTATCTTGGTATTCTCCTATTTTGGCTAATTTATGGTATTGTTCTATTCTTTCTCCAGGGCTGTATCTTGGTAATAATTTTCAGTGGTTATTCATTACTTCTAGTATTTTTCCAGTAGCTTATGCAAATGGCCAGGTCACTGTTTCTCCTAGATGCTTTTGCTTCAGTGGTCTGTTTTTCACCTTTTCCTAAGGAAAATATTCTAAAGCAATCTCGCAGTTTAATGCATCTTGCTGTTGGGGCACAGGTTTCCTAATAACCCACTCTTTTTTTACTATTTTTTTTATCTTCTGTTCTCATCCAACTTCTCTTACTAATATTACTGCATCTCCAAGACACTGCTAAAAACCTCCTTTCATTGCTTGAAGATGAATGAGTCCTGGGCTATGTGGAAGGTCCTGTGGGAAAGTCTTTGCAGGAGAGGCAGCATTGAAGAAACACACAGATAGCAGCAAGAACCAACTGGACCTTGTGGCCCTCTTCCTTCTGGACCACATCTTTGTTTCAAACTTCTCAGGAGACCATGAAGATTCAGATACATTATTTCTAGTATTTAAGGCTCTGCGGTTCATGGTGGTTTTGCTCTGACTGTTAAGTCAAGCAATATCTTTATATCTAATTTCCTTTCCATTATGATCTATAATAGGACAATATCGTGATTCCCTTTGCCACACTGTCAGGCATGCATAGTATCTGGTGTGCAGGAAAAAAAAAACATAGTGCCATCTCTGACTTGGTTGCCTTCTCTCCTTTGTACTTTAATAGACACCTAATGTATCTTTTATGTTCTAAAAGAGTTCATTAGTTTACAAATTAGCAGCCTGAACTGAATTTTGCTACCACTTGAGTGACTTTCCATTTCTAGCAATATGTCTGGATTTCTCCTTTTTAGGATTAGTGTTTATGAAATATAGGTGAGATGAATCATTCAGCTACATAACCTCTTGAGGTTGATATGATAATTTCTTCCTTTTATAGTCTGTTCTTCCACCCACACATCCCGCCAATTTGAAACACAAAACTCATCCCATCATTTTACCTTCAGCAAGAAGAAAATGTATCTTTTCCTCTAGGAGGTCCACTGGGCTTAGGAGAACAAACCAATGATGACACTGAGCATTTTCCTTTAAGAGAAGCTCAACAGTTGCATCTAGAGTTTGTATAATTGCCACAGACCTTAGGTGATTTGCAAGGTATGAGGCTAAAAGATCAATGTCTCCAGCCTCCTCAGGTGTGGAAAGATATCCTAAAACCGGAATGCTCAGCAGAAACTTAAAGGAAGTACATTCAATTAAAAAAAAAAAAAAAAAACCAACCTAAATCTAATGAGACAAATTTATGCATTTACCTGGGATTATAGGTACCAGTTTGATATCACTGACAGCCTGTCCTCATGATCCATTCATGTTCTCGGAGTTTAATTAATGTTATGAACTCCATTCCTATCCATGTGAGAAGCTCTCAGGTAAGGATGACAAAATATGGGAAAGAAATGGGGAAGTTTTACTGAATTTCAGCAATTTGGCCATTATGCTTCTGCGTAATTTTTTTTCTGGGTAATTACACGGAGAAAATGAGGTGGAAGAACTATCCAAGGCAGCAAAGGGTTAAGAGCAGAAGGTGCAGTTCTCTACTAAGTGTGTTCTCAGACCAGTCCTGTTGGCCATGTCAGCAGCTTCCTGGAGCAAAAACAGTGGGAACCATGAGCTCCTAGCATGTCAGTACTGCACCTTCCTTTGAGACTCAAAACATGGAGGGTGCCAGATGCCAACCTTGTCTAAGCGCTAGCTTTGGAAATGCTTGAGGGAGATGCAGTGTAAAAAATCTCACAGGGTTTTTGCCTAATTAAAATGACTGCTCTCTTACACCTGCCAAACCTCTTTCCTCTGCTGGTCTCAGTGGATCAGATTGTCTCTCTGACAGTTTCTGTAGCACAGTTGGCCTCTTTTACTGGCTTGAATGGCAACAAACAAAATCCTCCCCCCTCAACTGTAGAAAAACAGCAAGTAATAGTGTCCCTGTGGTGGGGGGAAATAAGACTTCATGGCCTAGACTCCTGATCCTGGGAAGCTGATGCTGTGTGTTTCCAGCTCTATGGAATATACTTTGGCAATGCTGGGAAACAGAAGAGACAAAGGGACCATGCCTAGGGTTTGATCTCATCTTTGTTTAACCTCTGAAAGGCATCTAGTATAGGTCTCAATCATTCTGTAGTCGGCACAAAGTGATTATCATCTCCTAACGCTTGCCAAATCCTCCCCTGTGCCCTCCACAGCTGTTACAGCCAGGGATGAACTGCCTTCAGAAAGTGGAAGCGCTGTAAAGTATTATCAGAGGGAATCACGTGACTTCATGGAACAGCAGAAGTATAAGGAGATGGAGGAACCCTGGAGAAATATTTTTTTAATTAATCTGAATTCTTTCTATGGTCAAAATATATATGAAGATGTCATTAGGGTGCCAGAAAACCCAGTGTTGAAATCCACAGTGAAGTCCAGCTCTGGTTTTGGTCTCCATAACTATGTTGATGTCACTGAAGGCAGCGTTGGACATCATATTTGTGCTGGTTTTGGCTGCAGTAGAGTTAATTTTCTTCATAATAGCTAGTCTAGGGCTATGTTTTGCATTTGTGCTGTAAACTATTGATGATACAGGGAAGTTTTAGTTATTGTGAGAAGTGCTTACACAGAGTCAAGGCTTTTTCTGCTTCTCACACCACCCCAGCAGCGAGTAGTCTGGGAGCACACAAGAAGTTGGGAGGGGACACAGCTGATGGAGGGTGAATAACTGACCCCAACTGACTAAAGGGGTATTCCATGACATATGATGTCATGTTCTGTATATAAAACTGGGGGAAGAAGAAGGAAGGCGGACAACATTCAGAGTGATGACATTTGTCTTTCCAAGTAACCATTACATGTGATGGAGCCCTGCTTTCCTGCACATGGTCGAACACCTGCCTGATGATGGGAAATGATGAATTAATTCCTTGTTTCATTTTGGTTGTGCGCACAGTTTTTGCTTTACTTATTATACTGTCGTTATCTCAACCCATGATTTTTCTCACTGGTACTTTTCCGATTCTCTCCCCTATCCCAACCTGGGGGCATGAGTGATCCACTGCGTGGTGCTTAGTTGCTGGCTGGGGTTAAACCACAACAATAGTAGTTAAAAGTATAAGAGCTTGAGTGGATACTGGTTGTTTTTCAATAAAACTGCTGCCTCCTAAAAAAAATACAAAGAGATAGAAGTTTCAAAATCATTCAAAAGGATGATTCCCCTTTTAAATATTTAGAGAACCTGCCCCAGCATGTGCTGGAGTGTGCATGAGTGTGACTTTGTAGCTCTGCATGCCTCAGGGATGTTGTAGGGAGGAAACAAAAGATGACATGACTTCAACTGAGTAACAGTTCCCTGGAAAATCACAGTTTACTAATCCTTCTTGCTTCAAGATTAGCAAAAGGGAGGTTGGTTGTTTGCTGGTACTTTCTGTTCAAAAGTCAGACTGTAGATCTGGGACAAGACATCAATCAGATATCACTCTATGGTAGGCATTTCTATGGGGAGTCCCCAAGTTTGAATAAAACAATACTAGGCAAAGTATAAATATGGCTGTCCTGCTCCTTTGGTCCAACTGGTACACCTATGGTTAGCTGTAGATACATCCAACAATTAGTGCATGCATACTTTTGTTGCATATTTACTACAAAAAAATAAAATAAAAGCCATTTATGGTCTGGTAATACCATCATCTCTAAGGAAAGCCTCAAACCTTGAATGCAGCACCTCATTAATGTGGCTATATAGCTCTTTAATTAGGCCTGTTTTGTGTCCAGCCAATCTAAAGGGAATATACATGGGACCACACACATTGCTACATTGTAAGGTATACCTACCTTACAACAATCAATATTTTAATTTCTGTGCTTCTTTTACCTAGAAATTTTGTTCAAAATAGAACACAACAAACTAAGGAAGTGTGACATATGCTAAAGAATAGGAAACATTTTCTTACAGTAAAACCAGCAAGGAATGTAATGCTAGGGAATGGTGGAATAGACCAAGATACTGCCTTTTGGAAGCTTTGTGGTGCTCATCGTTGGGTATTTTAAAAGCAGACTAGATATCATCCATCAAAAATGTCTTAAGTCCTAGGAACAGGTCCTGAAGGGGCATGATGGCTTTTAGAGGCCACTCCTAATCTAATTTTTTCTGCACATGGTACAAATTGTTATTTTCTAAATTATGTAATTGTCATAAAGTGGTTGAGTAGGTCTAAGTGATTGGTCAGGTTCTACTCAGAATTTTCATTACATCTGGGATGCACTGGGATACATATGGATGCGTAAGTGATACCAGAGCTAGCAGAAGATTTGCAAGCATCCTGAAAGACGGAGATGCAATGATAAGGATGGTGACAAACTTAAGAACTGGTATGAAATCAGCAAGTGCAAATCAGTAAAGACACAGGAAAGGAAGGCGAACAGATGGTGCATTTGGTTGTGTAGTAGGCTTCCTCCATGAAAGAAGCACTGTAAGAAGCACTAACAAGGCTCAGAAGGCCATTTGCATTAGGAGCTAGGGGAGGGAATGGGCTGGAGTGGACAGGGAAGTTGCTTTGAGGTGAACAGTAAGAAATAGGAAATATGTAGCAAACCTTGAAAGCAAAGAAGAGCTGATGTAGTCAGAGATGGAGACATGCATAAATCTTTCAGCCTGCAGAAAGCTGTTAAAAGGGTGATATGAGAGAGGGACAGCTGACAGAATTACTGGAGAGTGAAGGATGAAATTTGTTTTCCTTATATTTGCACAAACACTTACTTGATGTGTTCCTAGCACATACTCTATGTATTCTTTCCTTTCTAGGAGCTTTCTCATCTTCTCACAATAAAGTATCTCAACATGCTGTGAATATGGTGAGAAGGGGCTTTAAACTTCCACTTAGAAAGCTTAATTATCAAGCACGACCTGGAAATACTGATCCTATTTTTTCTCTCTTCTGCTTACTCCCCGGCATCTCTGAAGGGAGATGAGGATGAGATAATGGATGAAAGGTTGTCAGGCAGTAGCAGCCAGTCCTGTGGTGTCCACAGCTGACCACCCACTCACTACAAAGATGAGATAAATAAATGGGGATCTTGATCACTCATCCTGCCTTGAATGTGAAGTTGTCTCCCTTTGCAGGTCTCAGTAGTGGGGTAAACTCTTGGGAGTTGCCTGTACACAACTCTGTCGAACACCACCTGCTGCAGTGAGGCAGCTATTTATAAGTGGGGTGTCTGAACATTGCAGACAAAAGACAAAAGTGGTGAAGCTATGCAAGAACTGCCTTTTGCTCAGGAAGTTCATTAAATGTGGGCTGTTGTGCTTCTTCTTGTGGAGACATATGAGGCATCATTTGTTGTGAGCTGATGCGTAGCTCTTGGGTGACTCAGACACAACCTCTCAGTATATAACTTTCCTTCCTCCAGCCTAGTCTCCTCTACCAACTCTTTCCCTGTGCAAACCCGTTGGTTCCTACAAAGTCTATTCATGCAAACTGGAAGGGAAGGGGATTTATTGAGAAACCAGTAACTCTGAGAGAGAAAGGAACTTGCATTTTCCTATGAATCTTCACCCAGTGTTGCCAAGTCTTCTAGTTTCTCTGACTAAATCTTTTGGAAGCATTTTTAGGTGAAGATAATGCTGTTTGGACTTAAAGGAGTAGAAGGGTAATGCAGAGTATCCACTTATGTTATACTTAGCACCTTGTACCAAAATACTTAAGCCCATCTTCTGCCTGAAAGTATTATTTCTGTGGACAGAACAGATAAGGTAGGAGAAATATGAAAGGAAACCCTTCTCTACCTCTCTTTACTCATCCCAGTAGCCAAACACAAGTCCTGAATCTGTTCAGGTATTTCTCTTTCACCAGAGATTATATTGTCTCCTTCATGTGACTTCAGCACTGACTCCGTCATAACATCTAATCAGTTGCTGGCATGCAGCTGCCCATGTGAAAGATGTAGCTGACACTATCCAGCCTCCACAAAATCTCTGATCTCATGCTTGAACACTGCATATCACGCACAAAGCAGAACTTCTTGCTTTTATGCAAGGCCTTCAACCACACATTTCTTGCAGAACTCAACAGTAATAAAACCGCTTTGTGACTTAGTAAATAAACATAGCAAAGCTTTTGAGATGGGATAGAATATAAAGGTGACAAAGATCAAAGCCCAATGGGCAAATAAGACTGCTTGAAAAGCCAGGATGTTTGTCTAAGCACTGGGGAATGTTTTGTCCCTACAAGAAATGCACACACAACTGTTATTTGCTGATACTTAAGGAAGACTTCAGAAACCTTATTAGATAGACAAGAAATACAGAGGGAAGCAATGTTGACAGCAGTAAACAACAACAAAAAAATATCAATAATACTGTTTTATTTAATCTGGGGTGTTTTCGTAAAGGGACTATGTGGCTCAAGCATGAGCTAACTAGCTGTAGGACCTCGGCCTCCCATCCTGGACAGCCTGTAGCAGCTGGGTGGCTGCAATGGGATCCAGGTGAAATTCAGGTGATACATCTCAAGAGCTCACATTAGACTGGTGGTGTCACATGTGATGCACTAGAGAGAAGGAAGTTGTGTCTGTAGCGATGGACTTACAAACAAGAGCTCAGAAGATCTCCTGATAGATACTCCAGTGACAAGCTTACTCCACAATGGTAGAGTCCCAGCTGGGTTCTGGACTCTTGCCCACCCTCCTGGACTGTGTGAGAAGGAAATCCAGACACATAGGTTACAAAGAGCTATGGCACGCTCTATTCAGGTCCCAAAGGCAAACACCTGGTGTACCAGGACCATGGGCCTTGAATCACTTTTTCACTCTGTTCAAATGCAACCTCAGGCACTATGGCTAATCTCTACATCCTGACAATACTTCTACTAATCATTTACTGAAGTCTGAGACGTTCCCAGACCTACAGATCAGTTCCCTGATCTGCTTGGGGGAGATATAGTTAACCAGACCTCATCCATGCAGACTTTTTATTTCTAGGAATGGATCAGGTTAGATCTGAGACAGAGTGGCTCAGGCCTGAGAGAAGGCTGTGTCTTCTCTTCTTCCAGGAAAGCACCTGTCTCTCAAAGGTGCTGAGAAAGGGAAGAATCAAGGACAGCCTCTGAAGTACCTGCTTTGTTTGTCTGTGTTGACGCTCCAGGAATCAGGTAACTGAGACAGAGCACTGAACCCAGACTAACATATACCAACTGCCCTTCAGCAGAGTTTAGCAACATGGTCCCAGGCTGCAGTTAGTGCAGTTCCCATACAACAGCAATCCACATGTTTCTACTCCATGTTTTAAGCTCTGTGCCATCATGCCTGCATTTCTATCAGGACCTGGCCTGCTTTTTAGCTAGCTCAAGCACTGAGCAACAGACCAACCCCTTGTGTATCTCCTTCCTCTGATGCAACCAGAGTGCAGGTTAGTGACGTAGGGAAAGTGGGACTTTCTTCTTAATCTCTTCTCAGTGAGGATAAGAGATCGAAGCTGCCTTTCCTGCACAATGCTCATGGCAGCCAGCCCGCTTGGTAGTCTGTTTCTCATGGGGAGGGAAAGTGAGGACCAGGACCCCAGCATGTACTCAGCTACAGTCCTGAAGAATTCCTTGCTTTCCCAGCTCCAGAAGAATACCTCATTTATAATGAGAAGTATTTAAATATGCCATTTTAAAGGGCATTAAAAACCCTAATTCATCTCTTTAATTTTATTCTTTTTAAGTCCGTGGTAGAAAGATGAATATTATAACTGGCAGGTTTTATGGCTTGCAGATATATTGTCAGCAGATGATCTCACAGCTAAGGCTGAAGGTTCAAGCAGTTAAACTGACTTGACTGTACATGGGTAACTTGGAACATAGCACTTGGCATCCAGCCTGAGGGTAGGAAGTATCCTGTCACTGGAGCCACTGTTTTTAGGAAGATGAAAGTGTGGAGCAGCCCAGAACTGAACAACATTGAATACCATATTGTTTATGAGAGAAAACATGTATGTATGTGTATTGAAATGGTGGTCATCTTGTTGTAACTCCCATGGCTTCCAAGATTTGATTTGGCCCATGACAATTGCTTCTTCTACTCTCCCACCCATTGAGTTGGCCAAATAAACCCTCTGCATATGTTTGCTGCCATAGCTGAGGAACACCCAGTGCAGCAGGGGGTTATCACTGCTCAAAGCTGGGAGGCTGTCCTTAAAGTCTCTTACCCCCTCATCAACTGAAGGGGCTTGGAAGGCTTCTCCCCAGTCTGACCACAGTGCACGGGGGCCACATCCAGGTATGACACTGTGCGAAAGCGAGTCTTCAGCTTGGGGTCTGGAGACACTGGGCTGCTTCTTGTGCCAGGAGTAGCTGCTTCAGGAAATGCCTAGGTATCTCTCTTTAGTGTGGCATCATGTGAGGTAGCCCTACCTAAAGAAGGATAATTCAATTCCTCAGTCAGCTGTAGCTGTTTGTAGTCAACTGTATGTCAAAGGCTGGCATGTGGTAGCCATTAACGTTTCCTGCAAACACAGTAACACCTTCTGCTTTTTAAGCAGCACCTTTCTCACACAGATCTAAATGTGCTTATGACAGAGTGAAAACTGCTGGGCAGGCTGCTGTATAGAGAAGCAAGAGCAGAGGGAAATGAAAAGCCAGGTCTTTAGAGGCATTAGGGTGTAAAGAGCACTTAAGCACCTTCTCTCATTGAGAGTTGCAGTTGAAGATAGGTGTGAAAACCCAGTATCTATTGATTACCCTTAGATATCTTGACACCCTTGAAAGTCTGGCTCTCAACTTTCTAACGACTTTGCAAATTCACATATGACCTTAAGTGGCAACTCCAGGTGTAAAACTGGGGTGACAGAGTCTGTGCAGCCTGGGATGACAGAGAAGTGCTGCAGAGGCCTGTGCTTCAGGCCTCTGCAACACTCTCTCCTTAAAGATATGGATGGAAATTTACCTTCAGCAATGGTGTTCATTAGGCCTAATGTCCCATCTGAGGTTCACCTTGGGGAAATTATATTCTGGAGAGTCAGAATATCCTCCCTCTTCTTTAACAAATGGATGCAGTATTGTTATGTTGTTATTACATACTGATTTATAAAGCACCTTTCGCATACATCACAGTACTGTATGATCTAATTACAAAACACCTGAGACTGAATAAGAGGTATCTGGGCAAGGAAACTGCTTGAAGCCTGACCTTTAATGCACTAAAAGAACCAGGGGGTTGGAGTGAGTGGGAGACCCAAGATGAAGAAATCTGTCAATCCTGAATATATATAGGAGCAAGAGCCTTGGTACTAGCAAAACTGTACAATTAGGAAGTGGCCAGGTGGAAGAATTATCAATAAAATGGAGAAGCCTCCATTAATCACTGACTCCTCTATGCTTCAAAGCCCATAGAAATCAAGAGGATTGGTGCTCTTGACTTTGCTAGGTGCTCTGTTGTCGCCAGGCTGAATAGTAGGGGTTACTGGTATTAAAATCCTTCCATGTTGCATCCCGTATTCAGTGTGTGTGTAATGATTACTATCCATATACCTTTGCAATCAGTTTGAGGAAAAATATAAAGTATAATTAAAGTACTTCTTTTTTTCTATTCTGGCTGGATTTTTATTTCTGCCTAATTCTGAAGATTACAACTCACTTTCCTGAAATCATCAACTCAATCTTTATAATTAAATCTCATTTAAATATTTTGGTCACTTTCAGGAACTAATTATAGTCACTTATAGTTGAGAATATACTTTCATCTTAAGCCTCTATTTGCGGGTGCTTAGAACTTTTGGAAAATAATATCCTTGGGCTTAAAGCTTATGTTTGCAGTGATCAAAGATGACTTGGTGATGGAAAACAATTTAAATTGCCTGTCTTTGTAGGTCACAGTAAGGTTTCAAAGCCATGTTTCTATTAGTTCTCCACTCTTTAAAGAGGTCTCCAGCAAAAGCAAGTAGCTTTAGGAAGCATACTTCTAAGGATAAAGACCCAATGAAGTCCCATACCTCCAAGGATTGACTGGCATCCAATCTTCTCTTTGACATCTGCTGGTGAACAATACAAGGACCCCGCTCACTAACCATATAACTGCATCTAGAAAATGATTCAATACATCTGGTGGATGACATCTGCCATAAGAATAATGGGGATGCACACGGTTTCAGTTCCAAGGGCATTCATAAAATGCCATTTAGATCAGTGAAACAAAACTACAGTCTCTGTTCAAGCCTTTGAATATCCTCTGCTCAGACTCAGAGCTGCAGCATCAAACCAGGTTATCCAGTTTATTCCATTTCCTTCACTCCCCAGGAAGAGTGGCTTTCTGAACAACACGTAATTTACTGCAATGCCTCTTTCCTGGCCCCCAGGCTTTGTAGCATCTCAACCAAAATGAGGAACTGCCTTGGGTATCTGCCTTTGTTGCTTGAGCTGTCTGACCTATCCTTACATGTCCATTTTAATTAAATAACAGTCAACTTGGCTTAGGAGAGATAATAAAAGATTATGAGGATAGTACAAGGTATCTTTACCTTGCCAGGCTGATTTGGGGAAGCTGCAAATCCAATCTGTGTGTCTAAAAACCACTTCTGTTCCATCTTTATGGTTCTTAACATTTTCCTCTAGGGAAAATTAAAGATGTCTAGGATTTACTTTCTTCTCCTTCTTCCATCCTGTCTTTCACTTTCTGGCTTCTTCAACTTCCAATCTCCTTTAAATTGCATTAAAGGAATAGGAGAAACCATTGCTTTTCTCTTTTCGCCTTGGAGCTAAAAGCTTTCTCTTTTATTCACAGTGCTTGTTAACTGTGATATACAGAATGAAAGCTTCATAAATCATAAACAAGCAAAGAACCTAAATAAAAGGCACTGCCATCTGAGGAAAAGAGACACCCCAGCATGCATCTTAGGGCCAGCATCAAGCACACAGTGCTTATTTCAAGTAACACCAGCAGGAGGCAGACGGCCTGCCTGTTTTATGTCTAAGCCAGGAAGCAAAACAAAAGCCAGTGGGCCATGAAAATTAGTTAAGAAACATCTCTGCAGTGTTACAGCCACAGATAAATGCAGCTTTCCCTTCTCCGGTTTTGCCTGTCCCTCTACAATGACCACCTCCTTTTCTCTCTGTGTCTCCTTATAGCATAGAAAGGTTGCTCCATTTTTCATCAAGAGGTAACTTGATCCAGGCTCTGCTGAAGTACAGCAACAGCAACTTCCAGAGCACTCCAGCAGTGAGAAATGCTGGACTGTGATGTTAGCGGGTCAGACTATGCTTGGGGTTTGTGTAAGGGTGTTTTGATTCTGCCAAGGAAGTAGTTAGTTTCAGAACATCCTTCTTTTCCTCATGCCTCTTACAAAGCCATGAGATGTATGAGCAGGTGATATAGCTGAAAAAAATACAAAAGTAGTCCATGTTCCCTTAAAGGAACGCCTTCATTGGTGATAAAGAAGCCAAGCAAGTTAATGCAAAATCAGAAAATCAACCCCCATCCACCATGTTGGTGGGGCCCAGTCTTTCTATGGTCAATCTCTGCAAGAGACAAACTGGGCTCCACTCCTCCACCCCCCAGAGCGAGTGCCCAAAGAAGGGAAGAGCTAAACCCTGCCCACCACAGCTCAGGTAGAGCTGGCACATCTGGTCAGTCAAGAATGTGTGTAATAAGCAGGTTGGTGTCCTCACCTCTGTCTGAAGTGTGTAGGTGTTGCTAACCGCATTTTTCTGAAAAGATTTCTCTTTGTAGGGAACTCTTTCTTGACATCAGTAGAGCAATTTTCTTCACTGATACAGAAAGATTCAATCTGAGTTCGTACTCGTAATGCTGTGCTTCTTTTCCTTGTTCTGAAGTAGAACTTTATTCTTTCATTCATGGTGCTCTTGGAGGTGGCAACTTTCCAGCCTTGTGTCTGGAAAATACCTTGCCGGGGACTGGCACTACAGGAGTCTCAGCAATAACACAAAATACTGTCCACTTGTTCCTAAATTTTTCCCTCATAATTAGCCTTTAATCTACGACAGGAGTTTTCTCTTCATGGTGTGGTTATCAAATTTTTTATATTACCCTCCTGTGAGCAGTTTTATCATTTTGGGTGGAATGGTTTATATCTTTTTATCAGTCCACCATTATCCAATATATTGTTCATTCGTATACAGTATTCTAGTAAATTAAACAGGATAGATATACATTGACAGAAGTCACATTGCTTTGTTCCCACTGCCCTCATTTAGGCATATTTATATTTTTAGCTTCGATAATTAAGCTATTATCTACTGCACTAAAGCACATCTGCCTAAAATTTCTTGGATCCCATTGAGGTTTTTTAAGAAGACAAAACCAAATTTTGGGATTATATATCTGTTGGTTTTCCTGGAGCTCAGGAAGGTAGTTGTTTCAAAGAAAGAGTACTCTTCACTAGCACAAAAATCAACATCATTTTGTATTCCTTTAACAGTGTTTGAAATGTATTTTTCTATGTTAATTTAGTACAATTTAAAATCTTGTGTTAACTCATAGGGAAAGTTTGGATTTGTTTTTATGTTCTCTTCCTGATAACTTTTTCTGCTGGTGCTTTGCTTTTACCACTTCAAAAGACAGACTATACAGTAGCTCTCTTTTCCCATCACATCCTGGGGCAACTGTGGGAAAAGACACATTTAGTCCTCTGCAATCAGTTTTTCCTTTGCCTTCCCTCTTCATCCTTCTGTAATTTTAACAAACCCGCTTGCTCCCCCACAGGCTGCCTATTTCAGATACACTCTGGAAACTGCGTGTCTCAATTTTGCTCCTAGAAATCTTGACTTGAAAAATGCTGCTCCTTCCTGGCATCCAATACAACCTTTAATAACCTTAATACAACCTTGATGAGAGGGGTTAACCTTTGGTCTGGGGAGTACAAAGTTATAAATCAGTTGCCGTTCCAAAGGGCTGAGTTTGCATCAGGTGTTTCACTTTTTTCCTTTAGAAAAAAACAAAAACCACAACAGAAAACCAGAACAGATAATCTAATACAGCTGTGGCTGGGAGGAAACAAGACATTTGTAACAGCTTTTAAAGCATTAAAAAGGAAGCATGCTAGGAACAAATACTGTGTTTGTGTTCTGAGGTTAAAACGTGATAGTTCTGAAAGGAGAGATTTACTGAATAAGGTTTGATGCCTTGAAATAATGAGAGGGTAGGAACTTCCAGGGGAGGAGGGGGAACAGACTTAGGGTGTGTGGCCTCATTTAGAGAAAACAAAAGTGTGCACAGAGCAGAAAGGAATTGAACATTTAAGCCTTAGTTTATTTTCATAGAGGAAAAAGCTATGTAATGTTGAACATTTATCAGGGAGGCTCTTACTGATGTGGTCATGCTGAGCCAAGAAGCAGCTTAGGTTCAGAGGTTTGAGTCACAACAGAGGGATGCTGAATTGTTCCCTTTAGCAAGAGAGGGGACAGCCTCCCAGAGAAGGGCAGGAGGGAGAGCAGCATAGGGAGAAAGATGAAGAGAAAAAGGAGGGCTGGGTGCTCAATGCAAGCAGAAGCCAGATGAAGAGAAAAAGAAGGGCTGGGTGCTCAATGCAAGCAGAAGCAGAGACTTTAGCTGAGGCTTGGACTGGGTGCGAGATTGCTGTGCTAAATCCATTTATGTGTCTCAGATCATACAATGCAGCCAGGCTAGGCAAAGACTCTACACTAGCCTTTAGACTATACAGCCTATTCTATTTCAAATGCTTTGGTAAATGCCTGTAGCCAAGACAGTTGTGTCCTCCTCCCACAAAGAAACTAGGGAACAAAAGTGGGCATGTCATTGCATGAAAGAACATGCATCTGACCTGAGTTTTCCTGAAGATTAAATAAAACCTGTGATTCTATTTTTTTTGAGAGACAGTTTGGCATTATTCTTTTTCCATTTCTGAACACTGAACACATTGATCTGCAGTCTCCGTAAAAGAGAATACACTGATGGCTCTACATGGAAATTAAGTGATATGCATTCAATTTTCTTGTTTAGCACTGATAACTTTGACCCATATCTCCTTTGGTGCTATTATATTAACATGAGCACCTATTTGCCTTTGCCAGCATGGATATTTGAGGAGGCAAAGAGAAGCAAAGTTTTTTCCAAGGCTGTTGTTCAGATGCCTCAGTTCCATTGTGGCACACACACAATATTTTCACATCTTCCATAAGACTACAAAATACCTATGGATTGGTAGAAAAGAGAAATTGCCAAAAGGAATGGTGGATAAGCACTGACATACTCTGGTTTTCCTGAAGCAGAGAGTCATTCAACCATGGATAATGACCACAGTACAGATGACAAGGTAAACACAGTATGTGAGATTGAAGTAGACACACAGTATTTAAAAACATCATCCCAACAATGCCAGACGTTACATTCATTCGTTCATTAAACAGTGACAAAAGTGCTATTTAAAGAGGGTAAAAAGCAAATTGCAGTTAAAAGGACATATACAAGTGCCTCATAGGTCCACATACAATAACACATGCTGCTACATTTATACATATTATCACATATGGTATTCACCCAACTCTTCTGAAGAGCGTGCTTTGCATACGCACATATTCTACCACCGAACTTAATTCAACACTGTAACCCACAGCACACTTTTATGTTCAACACACATAGGCTATAATCTTGACATTTCTGAGTGAAGTTGAGGCATCAGAACTAAACTCACAATGGCAAACTACATAAATACTTTGAGTAGTTTAAGGTAAATTATATTCCTAGAGCCAGGTGTGATTCTACTAAGCTGGGGAAGTCTTGTGATCAGAGATACTTCAGCAAACTATTTACTATCTACTGTCAAGTTAACATTCACTGAATGTATGAAATATATCCTAGAGGAAATGTGTTCCATCTGTTTTGGATGGAAGTAGCCAACTTTTTGTTTCTTTATAAACACTGTGTTTTTCTCATCCTTGGCACAGTCATGCAATTCCTATTCTGAATAATTTTCATTAATTCAGACAGATAAAGCCAAGTAAGTTAGCCTATACTAAGGGCTAGTAGTCTTTCGAAAAAGCATGCACCTGACCTTCCATCTAGTATCCTAGGCCAAAAATATTTATAACTCTTAAGTTTCCTTTTTTCATGATTTGGGCCAAGTTGGCCAATGAAAAGATGACAGATGCTCTCCCCCACCTCTCACTTCAAGGACAGGAAGAAGAGAGTTAGAGATTTACTAGTTTAGGAAAAACTTAACTATAATTTAATAATAACATTAAAAAAGAAATAATGAAATAGGTAGAATATACACAGATATATACAAAACCATATCAAGCTCCCAGGGAGATGTCACCAGCAGACACTGGTAAAATAATTCCAGACTGGTGTCAGTGACAAATGGGAACTGGATGCTGGAACACAGTGATGAGGATTGAAGTTAGACCAGTTGACAAGGTCTTCTTCAGGCAACAGTCATCAAAGAAAGAGTGCCATTGCAGAAGCAGCCATTCAAGAAAAGGCAACCTGACCTCTGATCCTACAGCTTTTCTATTGAGCATGGCAGATAGGGTGGAATGCCCTATTGTTCAGTTTTGGATCACCTGACCTGTACACACGTCCCCTAAGGTGCAACCCTTCTATGGGGTAAACAATCAAGTCAGCTGGCCCTGGTTGCCATAGCAACAAACATAAGCAAGAGCATCTCTCACTGAACAGAGAGTTGGCTTGCTCCATCCCAAACCAGGACACCTTTATATGCTAGATACATTGGTGGATTTATGATGACAAAAAGATGGCTTCTGTCAACTAACTATATTGAATATCCCTGTTCCTCTGGTCTAGCTTTGGAGCAGCTTTGCCCAGAATAGGATAGCTAATTTGGTTTTCCACTGTTGGTACTTGAGTGATGACAACAGAATTGAGGATAGCTTGAGTAGCTAATAATTTGTCACAGTCTACTCCAGTGCTCAGGCAGTAGCCCTTTGAGGAGTAAAGCAGCTCCAGAACACAATCTGGAGAAGGATGTGCTGGGAAAAAAAAAACCCTGAAAAAATACCCCAAAACATCAGCATTTCTCCATCTAATAGCAACATACTAACTTTTAGATGCCAGGCAGTCTGAATAAAGCTGCTAAACTCTACGCAGTCCGTAAAGAGCAACTGGGATTGTACTTCTCTTTGACACCTCTGCTAGGTGCCTACAGCCCTTTGCCATTTGTATTATGCCAGTCTAATAACACACCAAAAGATGTTTTAGCTCAGCTGGAAGCTTTTTAGCAAAGTAACATTTACTTAACTACAGGAAAGACAAGGTAAAATCCTAGCTGTGGCCTATGTGATGGCAGTAGATGAAACAAGATGATTCTCCATATCTATTCATCTGGCAGGCTGCTCCTAAAAGAACACCAGCCCTTCCAAATCCAGGATACAAGGATCTCTCAACACCATCTGTATCTGAACATAGAAGTCCTGGTCAGACAATAACAGGTCTGTCTGTCTAACAGGAGAACACATTAACACATACAATATACACACAAGATGTGTGTTGGGAACTGGATATAGGCTTTCAAGGAAACATAAAGATGTTGTGTCTGTTTCCTTGGACTAGCATTCCAAGGAAAAGAAGCCCATGAGCATCATAACCAGCCATTTTCCCTGTAATGTTGCTGTGTACAATTTGTATAACCCTATGTTGAGGAGGTTATGCCTTTCACTATTCTTTTTTTTGTTCTAGCATACAAAAAGTTACTTTTTCATACAAACATAGGATAATTCAGGTTGTAAAACACCTCAGGAGGTTTTCTCAACCTCTTTCTCAAAGCATGGTCAATCTAAGGTCAAATCAGATCTCTATTGACTGTACCCATTCAGGCCCTCAAAACCTCCAAGGATGGGATGCAGAATCTCTCTGGTTAGCTCATTCCACTGCATGGCTGTCCTAAATGTGAGAAGTTTTTCCTTATATCTGATCTAAACCTCTCTTGTTCCACTTCATGTCCACTGTGACTCTTCCTTCCGTACACCACAGTGAAGAGCCTGATTCTGTCTTCTTAATATTAGGAATACTCCTAAAGATGAATTGGCTGTATTTTACTTTCATGGTGGATATAAATAAGCAGAAAATTAAGCTAAGCTATGGAAAATACATAAAAATACTCTGGTTCTTTTTGTATCAATTGCAGATAAAGTTAGTAGCTGTGAATTTAGGAAGGCTTTCAGCTGCTGTGTCTTTTAGGATAAGTGCTTATATTGCCCAATAAAAACATGCCATGAGCTTTGTGCAATGCAACAGGAATGATGTAGTCGTGTATTCCAGGGCATAAAGGCAATATATGCTATATATAAAGAAAACACTGATGCATTACTGAAGTAGTATCAATCAAGGAGAAATTACAGCATTCTTTACTCTGCCTTTTTTTAAAGACAATGTGGATACCTCAAAGTTCATGCTTGCTTCAAAAGCTGTCCTGCCAAGGACAACTGTGTTCAGTGTTAATCTAATGTAAAGCAGAGCTGCATGTCCCATCGTTTTGGCCTTATTCTGAGTACAGGAGGTATACACAGTATTTTGTAAGATGCCCTGGACAGAGAATTGCAGCTCTGACACATACTGCAATTAAATACTACTCCAAAAGCAAAATAGGGTTTAGTCTTCCTTGCTAAGGGCATTGTTCTTTTAGTTTTTCATTGTTCTTGACTGAAGTAAATCTTTGAGAGAAATACTTAAACCCACTGAGTGGAGAAAGGCTTATTGCCTCTGAGAAGGGATTTAGAGGATCTAAGGATCCTCTGAAAAGAGAGCAGCCTAAAGGCAGTCAAACAAGCACTAGTCACAGGACTTGGGTGAACATACAGGGCATCAGCATGGAGCATTCAATCTATATTTGTCCACTCAAACAAGTGGCTTAAGGACTCAATTATTTTCTGTATGAACAATATTTACGTTCATAAAAGAGGCAAAGCATGTACCTTGATCACAGAGTGTTTTGTGCTAGCTAGAAGGCAAATGCAGGGAGGGATAAGTATGGTGTCTTTTGGATCTGTACTTGATAGACAAGTTCCTTGTCCTCTAATTGGTGTTTGCAACAGTGCAGACACCTGAGGCAACTGTGGAAAATCAAAAAGATGAAAAAGGCTTTTATGTTGTGCAAGGGGCATTCAGAGAAGCATACAGCTGGTGGGCTAGGTGCAAAGTCTAGAATAAATAAGAAGCTTCTTTTGAACACATTAATGTGGGAAGCATGAGTCCAAAGAAGGAGCTGTAATTTCTAGTCTGTCTCTGACTGATAGCTCTGGTGAGAGCCAGACATATAATCCAGACAAGTGTCCTCCATGCAGTGATGTGACACAGAACATATTTTCAGCATCCATGACAAAGGCAATATATGTGTGTTCTACTTTCTCTTTAAACCAACCCAAACACTGATATGGCATCTTTAGTCAAGAAAAAAAAAAATTCTTTACTAGTTCAGATCTAATTTTTTGAACTTTCATCAGTTACCAGGTTCGTGATGAGGCAAATGTTCCTTGCTTTAGGTAATGCTGTGACAAATTGCTAATCTACTCCATGCCTTACTTTATCAATCTCTAAAATATGGAATGCTATGGGAAAAAAATCTGTGATGGAAGAGACCTACGATGGAGACAATTTTTATTATTCAGTTTTGCCATGCATTTTGACATCCTCATTTTCTTTATTTCTTCAGATGACACTCAAGTTTGAACAGCAACAGAGTTGTTTGGTGCCTTCATTGATCTACATGGATGAAAGCCTACTGACTTATTTAACCTTTGTCTGGCACATCCATAGGAAGCTCCCAGAGAAGAGAGACAAGTGTTTTCTGTACTCACCTTTCATTCCTCAGAAGACTGGGATCTTCCTCATCCAGTGTAAAAGTAGGCTCCAAGCTGAGCCAGGTGAGTAGCTCCTTCATATAACTTCTCAGAGCAGCAGGTTGTCTGAGATTGCAGGTCAGAGGCCTGGAGAGCATGGTCTAGGATTTCCAGGAAGTTTAAGTATCTTGTTCCCATAAATTTCAAAAGAAGATGGAGAGAGAGAGTATCTGTTACTTGCAAAACAAGACCTGCATAAAATATCGAATCACTGAGCTTAGAAAAGACATCAGAAGGTCTCTAGTCCAGCTCCCTGCTCGATGTGAAGCTAACTTCCAGGTGGATCAGATTGCTCAGTGTCTTGTCTGGTCAAGTTTTGCAAATTTCCTAGAATGGAGATAGCACAACCTCTCTGGGAAACCTGTTCTGATGCTTAACCACCCTAATTGTAAACTTTTTTTTTTCTTTGTATCTGCTTGCACTCTCTTAGTTGGTATCAGGTGGCATATTCAGAGTGATGGGAGTGTCAGTTTACACATCAGGAGTTAAGAAATGTTTTCTTCCTCCCCAGATGTTTGTGCACTTCCAGGCTGTGTCCTTTCACTGGGAAGTTACATGTGCACAGGACAGAAGAGTATTATGTTGAGCTAGAGGTGATCAGGCTCCAGGACTCCAGATTCATCATGGATTCATCAGTGAGGTGTTCTGCAGCTAGTAGTGGACACTGTACCTTGCATGAAAAGAGTAAGAAAAAATATTGTGATGAATTACTTTGGCCTGTAAAAACCTTCTCTGAATCTAGCTGCTTTCCATGAGGCTCCTGCTCCTCTCTGGGTCATATTCCTGACCTATCTCCTCTTGCACTGGCAGAAAAATGGGTTTTCCCATCTCCTTTCTACTCTGCTCCTCTTTCCCACCTTCTTGACACAAACAATATTTTACAAATATTTGATTTCTGACATTTTTCTTCATTTTCAAACCATCAGTTGAAACACTGCAAATCCATTCAGTTTTCAATGGCCAAATTCCAGAAGTTCTTAAGTTTCTAGTTTGGTAATTTGCAACCAGATGTGGAGGTAGGAAAAGGAAAGGATCACTGGAGCATACAACTCATATGTAATATTTCAGAACATCCATAGAAGGAAAAGTTAGGCTTGTCTTATTCCAATTCAGCTGTGAGGGAATGATCAGAAATTCTGACAGGAAAATTAAAATGAGTCATACTCATTTGATTGTTTGTACACAAGCTGCACTCACCCCTTCAACAGCTTGCAGTCTGCTGAAGATTTCATTTGATTTCCTAATCAACTGTGTTAGCTTTAGCTTTGCATATACCATTTTTCCTGCGTGACCAAGGCCCTGATTCTTGAAACCAGCTCTGTTCCCCTTAATAAAGTGGGAAAATGACATTGCAAAAATAAAAGGGCTTGTATATGCAGACCTCTGGGTTTAACTGAGGACTTAATGCTATGACAGCCAGAAATGTGGAGTCAAAGAAACAATGAAATTAGGAAAACCATAAGTGTGTGGTAACAGAGTATATTAAACTACATGCCTCTTGGACTTAATCAGGAAATTCGTTTAATCAGGATATCTTGTGGAGCAAACATTATTTAAGCCTAATGACATTTAATAGTGATAGCTATGGCTTGCTGGGGATGGTAATTCCATTTAATCGGGATGCCTCCAGGTGATACAATGGTGCTTGTGTGTGTATGTCGTAACTGCAGGCAGGTTCTGAATGTTTACGTACTCAGCAGCAGCCTTCAGTCTTTGGCTGCCAAGCACAAGACAGCCCAAGAAAAAGCGTTTGAAAGTCCTTCACTGCAGCTTGAATTTGGCAGATATCATAACATATTCATGCCATGCCATCTATGCTAGTTAGCCTCTTGCCTTCTGTCTCCATATTTGCAACCCCCCATCCCCAGGAGGGCTCCATTCCAGTCCACCTTCACAGCATCTTCCCCTAACTTTCCAGGACCCATCCCATTCATGAAAGCTTTCTGTACAGCTTCCTGATCTCAAAGGTCTCTTACAACCATGAATATTCTGTGATTCTGTGAATGGCAATGGCACCTGGTGTCAGATAGAAATTTGGGCTCATCAGATGAAGACCAACCACAGGAGTGTCCCAGAGAAGTGGTTCCTTAGGCAGGTTGCCAGCAGTCTCCCTTTTAATAATAGAGATTTTAGCTTCTATAGCTCTTTTGGAGCTATTGATGCTGAATTAACAGTCTTTATGTTTGTCTCTTCAGCCTCCATAGCACCAGCATCCAGATTATTACTGAAAAACTCTTTGGAATACCTTGAATAGGAATGTGTCCAGGAAAGCCAAATTTCAATCTTTTAAAACTCCTTTTCAGTCCCAGTGGGGTGTGAGAAAAAAATGGCCATTTCACTTCCCTCTGTAGGACTCATTACATCCACAAAGAATAATACTTAGATCTTGCCTGCACACAACAGTGGCATTGATTTAAATAATCGGGTTTAAAATGAATTTAACTGAACTAGTGCAACCTTTTATGTGGACTTTAAGTCGATTTAAAAGAGCCTTTTATCCTTATTGCTCAAGGGTAGAGGCAGATAATCACAAGTGATTTAGTTAAAGTGCGTCAAGAAGTTATTGTCTCTTCAGATGAAGGCAACTGTTCTCTCTGTTGGAAATTTCATATCCCACACCTTCCTGCCTCAGCTGGAATTGAGCCTCTCACCCCACCACACCCCATGACTTTGCAGCTGTTCTCAGTTCACTGCATTGCAAATAAAAAAGAAAAGTGAGGGCTCTTTCACTACTGAATACTTGGCTTGTTGGCCTGCATGATGAAGCAGCATCAAAAAGATGCAGAGGGAAAGGTTTCAGTCCTGGAAGCATGGAGGGAAACAGCAGGAAGAGGCACCTTTAACAAAAAATATAAAACAGAGCAAATTCTTTACTGATATAAAGAGTTTCAGATGTCTTGATTGAATGAACTTTAGCCCATTTGTATCAGCAGAGAATTGGTATTGAAACCTTCAACCTAATATGCATGATAGGATGGATAGGAGGAAGCTAAGAAAAAACTACGTCATTCAAAAATGCATGTACCCATTATGTGGCTGCTTTCTTTCCTGAAAAGATGGGATGCTTTTTAAGACAAGACCTAATGCTTATTCTCTTGAATCATGGCTGGAAATATCACAGTATACAGAGCAGAACTTCTGTGGTAGAGGAAGGAAACACAGGTAGAATAATACCGTCACTAGAGGCAGTTGAGTAAGGGAAGAATTGTAACAACATTATGAAAACTGTTAAGAGTGATTAAAAAGAATCCCACCTCAAGTGAAAAGGATTCTGGTATTTCCGTTTTCTTCATGTTCAATTGAATGGATGCACTGGTCTCTCCTGAATATTTCAAAATACTGCATGTTCAAATAGATGTGTTAATTTTTCCTAATTTTAAACTATTCTAGTTTATTCTATTTCTATTTTAGAACAGAAAAGTCATCTTGACCTCTCAAATAAAACATTTTAATTGAAAAGACGCCAACATGTAATGCTGAAGGAAAATGCCAGAGGAGTTAGTCCTTTTCTGCAAAAAGTTTTATTTTGATGAATCAGCATCTTCTGACAACAAGTATTTAGTCAAAATTTTCCTGTTCTGCTCCAGGCCTGCATATTGGTTCTTTAATGCAGATTCTCCAAAGCCAATACAGCAGATTGTATCCAGCTTGCTGGATGTATTTGGCTGACGGCTGTGTGCTCCTATAATAAGTCACATAAAAAGGGTATCTTGCACAACCTACAGCATGGTTGGACGTGCCTCTGAAATATAAGGAACATATGCCTTCAGTCAAATGAAGAACACACAAGTGGTTACATGAAGGAGAAAAACTAGAAAAAAGTGATTTTACGAACCTCCATTGTCATCTAGGAGGTACCTTTTTCTTTAAGCTTTCAGACCATTTTCACAGATTGAAAACCCCTAACCCTGCAAATATGGGCAAATATAAATCTATACACATTTGCATATACATATGTATATTTACATCTATATGGGTATATATGGATCGATTGGTCTGTCTCTGGATTTGTGGCACAGCCTCTACAAGAATAATGGATCTACCTTCATTTCTTATTTTGATTTACCTGAACAAAAGAAATACCCACATACCCACCCCAGGTTAAGAGACAACAGAATTCCTAAAGGCTGTGTCTCACAGACTTCAAAGAACTTGCTAACACTGAAGAACTTCTCAGATGATGTGATGTCCCCTACACTCAGCAGCTTTGTCAAAGCAGTATTTCATTGCTACATTATTATGCACAGAAGTGCACAATCAAGACATTTCTCTTTGTTCAGAATAGTGTTTACTTAAATATGTTCTGCAGTTTACTGTTCCTTATGGAAGATAATATTGTATATACAAGAGCAAATTAAATATATGCAGTGCAGTAATTGCCATCATGCCCAACCAGTTGACGTGTTTGAATATTCAAGATGGGTAAGATTTCTCTAAGGATTACCGCTCAACACATTCAGCAAATTTAATTTTGTGTTGTTACTTACAATTTCTTCCAGCATATTATTCATAAAAGAAAAAAAAATTGCTGTGAATATTTCTTTGAGAAAAGCTTGCATATGCTTCCCACAGTGTCCACCCTTAGGATCTTTGGGAAGCAGTTTTAATTTTCCTCCATGCAGTAATGGGCTCCATTACTGAAGAGCAATCCAGGGCCATTATTCTAGAATAGAGTTTGGGGAAGCTGAATGCCGACTATGAAAATTAACACCCCTCATGTACTTTGAATACCCTGGTGTATTTATTCAGTATTTGGTAACACAATTAAATCCTAAAAAATTGACCTAGTTATCAGATACTATTGGGAAGGAGTTTGAAGAGCAGTCAGCATTTAAATGAAGACATGAAAGAATACCTGCAAGAAAGGAAAAGTTTAGGAAAAAAAAAAAAGAGTAGAAAGGATTTCCCCTTTTGGGATTTATATAGGATCCTGATATAGCATGGCAGGAAGCAGATCCTGGAACAAAACATGATGATAAAAATATAGGCAAGCTTATCCAGTCAAGGGTCATGTTCTAGCCCTGGTGTGAGAGCACTTGCCATGCATGTAGACTTACAGATAACCCCCAGCATCATTCACTGCCTCCCCATGACCCTACACATATTCTTTCCTCAATACTTCTCACAGTTTGATGGCACTCCAGTTTTGTTGCTCCTTCCTCTTCTTGCAGCCTTCCATCTCTCTGGCTGCTCATCCTGGAGTCCATTTCACCACAAGAGTTAGCACTATAAACCTGTTATAAAATGACATCAATTAAATAGTTTTTTTAAAAAAAATCTCAAAGCTAGCTTATTACAGCACTGTAGATCTCAGTCCATGTAGAGCATGAAATTTAACAACCCAACAGAAATACTCCAAAACAACAAAATATACTAGGTAGGCACCTTTTCCTTCAGGAAAGAATGTGAGAAGAGCAAACTGCAGATACAGACTCATCATGTCATCTGATGGGCCACCAGGAAGGATTTGTATATTACTGTTAACGGATGTAAGAACCTGTATGATCTGGAAAGTGAGGGAGAAGCACCACTTGCCCAGTTTTCAGGACCCTTTTGACCCTGCTGGTCTGCACTGTTCTTGCACTGCTGCTTCATTGTCAGGAGGTCCTGCTTGAGCCTGTTCCACCAAGGATGTAAGGCAAGAAGTGAGCTTCTCTCTCCTGCTCTTCCTTCCTTTTCTGATTCAAGCAAATCTTTCATGTTCCCTCTGGTTCTGGCTACTGGCTTTGTAATGGCTACACTCTATCTCCCTTCCTCCCTTCTCCCTCCTCTTAAGTCTTCCTGACAGGATTTTGCAGTAAACAACGAGAGAGTTTTGTGGCAGTAATCAGCATTTGCAAATGAAGATTAACAAAAGTGCAAAAAAGCTTATGTGATAACTCCACAGCCTGACCTAATCTTAATGAAATCCACAAGATCTATTTATATAAATAATAATGAATTTTCTTGCTTTCAACATGGTGCAATTTGCGCATGTAGATTACAAGTGACACACACAATTGTTTTGCCTGCATAAGTTCCCCAACTTTAAAGAGCTTACTGACAGCTCCCTGCAAAGTGAAGACATGCAGCTGACAGAGTTGTCTCAATTTTATTCAGCTCCAGTGGGAGGGCTCTCTGGCTTTTCTTATAAAATACATTCCATTTAATTCCTTATTTCCCTGAGGACATCAGGCAAGACTGAATGCTGAGAAGAGAGGGATCTCTGAAAGCCAGCCTAATGTCATGCAGTAGAATAAGGACAGAGAGGGATAATTTTGCCTGAAGGTCTTTGGGATTCTTCATGGGGAAGAGTAACTTAGTCTCACAGGTTTTTTGCATAGCACCAATAAGAGCTGAGTACTTTGCACATGGAAATGTGTATTTAATTTAAAACATTAATATGGGACAATCTAGCAAAGCACTGAAACATCAGCCACAGATGAGGTAGGACCACAGGGGAGGCATCAGCTCTAGGGCAGACACAGTTGCCTTGTGGACAAAACAGTTCCCATCTCATGTTGTGAGAAACTTGCATGTTACAGGTGTCCAACCTGTAATAAAAATAAATAAATAAATAAAGAATGAGTGTTCCAAATTGAGGACAAGGTGTTCTCTGAAGACCAGCATGTATATGTATATGCAACTGCACAATACTTTACATCACTCTTCTCACAGTCCCTCCCCAGCCTCCATAGCCAAACTTCTGTGGGCACTTTATTTCCATTCCACATATTGTGTTACATCTTCAACTATAGTCTGCTTATCAGACTGGAGATACTGCTTAAAAGTGTTCTGTGAGATCTACGGAGAAAATAAAAGGCCCTTACCCTTTCCTTGGGTATATCACAACTGACAGGTACCAGCAAATTAAGTAGGAAAGAGTCTGAGGAGTAAATAAGGCTGTTGTAACCTTCCCTAACAGTTGCTTTTGGCTGCTGACACCTTAATATTTTAATAACTCGAAAATGGAGGTCAAGGGGAAGGAGAGGATTGTAAGAATACCATGGAAGACAGTGATTTCATTGCAGACATTTTAGAATTTTATCTGCTGTTCTGCCTGCTCATACGTGGCAGACTTCTGCTAATTTGATTTGACAATAAACTTTGAAAGCTGCCAAGTGCTGAGATATTTCTGCATATCCACATTCATGTTTGTTTATTGTAACCCGTCAGATAACTTTCCATCCCACAGGTTAAGAAGAAAAGAAGTAGTTTTGGATAGTTTTCCATGAGCTAATGCCCTCGCATCATTCATGATGGACTTTCATGGCAAATTAAATTTTGAAGAGTCACAAGTCATTTACCACTGCATTTGCCCATCTTTCATAAACAACTACTGCTGATTGCTGTGGGCTATCCATCTGTTTCTCTAGAGATCTTCCAGCCATATATTTTTGCTATATCTACATTTGCAATATTTATGCTTGCCATTTTTGTGTATTTGTGTACCTTTTTCCATTCCCTCTGCCTTTCCTTCTGTATATGTCTTTAATGAAAAGAAAGAGCAGCATGTTGCTATCTGTCTTCATGCATCAACAAAACCAACTCAGTTACTTGAAATTAGATACAACAGCACACATGAAGCCTTAGAAATCATAAGTGCACACTAGTCATATTCAAATACTTATACAACTGTGGCCCTGAAGGTGAACCATGTGGCATTGTGTTCCCATAAAAACTTGCTGCAGAGACTCCAACTCTTGCTCTGGAGAAACCAGAGGCCTTAAAACCTCTCTCAGTGAAGAGAAATGGGAGCATCTGTCTGTGCAGATGGAAGCCAAAGAAGCAATTGGACACGGCTACCCCAGCACATCAAGGTGCGGAGGAGACACTTGGATTCAGATCTTTTGTGAGGGGTACTTCATATATCTTTAGCCTGTGGGAATTACAAAGCAAGCAACAAGCCAATTTGGATACTGACATGAGCTACCCCTCAAAATCCAAGGTCAGTACTAAGATTTCAAATCAACAGGAGGAATCAAAGGAAGACAAGCCATTGGCAAGGACTGAGCTGGTCACTAGCAACATGAAGTGGTTCTCTTTTCACCGACTCTGATAAGCATTGTTATTTCATGTTTGTTGTGATGGCTTTAATCATGTACTGGCTGTTTCCAGACATAGTGGTGTTCTTGTTTCTGTCTGGAGGTGGATAGTTCAAAATTAAGGGGAAGGAGAAAATATGAGATCTTTATTCAAACATATCCCATAGCAGTAGATGACTTTTTTGAGGGGGAATAGAAAGGATGAGGCCATGCTCCTTTGGAAGAAATGCAAGAAGTTGTTGGGTTGTATTGGCCTTCTTGTAGAAAAGTAGACAAGGAGGCAAACTAGTGGGTAGCAGAAGAGAAGGGAGGATGCATGAGCTTTCATCTTCGTTTTTGGTTGCATGCCGGGGCAGTTTATATGAAATAATTTGGGCCTACAGATGGTACCTTCTACTCATCTGCGTTCTCAGACACTATGGTCTTCAAGCTATGGATTTGTGACCACTAAATGAATATAGTTATTGCCTCTGTACAAAGAATATAAGACTTGCTTATTCACATAAAAATAAGCCAGACATCACAGACTACAGATAGAAAACTACTGCACAAAGACATACTTACATGTAATATTCACCATCACTAGGTTTTAGAAATAAATGTACATTAAACCCCCTCCATGACAGTTCTGCAGAGTGAAAAGAAAGTATTTAATTCTTGCTTCCAAGTTTTCAAGAAATGGAAGGTAGATTTAGAAGATATAGTAAGCAGCTATTTCAATGCAAATGCAGAAGAAATCTGTTAAGGGAAAATTGCAAGTTACTGCCTAGGGCTCAAGAATCTGACATGTCAGTCTCCAGAAATAAAAACACACTCTGAGAATTCAAGCTTTCCCTGAAACATATGTACTGAGATTTTAGCTAGTGTTACCAACATACAGATCTTAATCTGTAACAGAAATAATCGCCTTGTAAAGAGAATTTACACTAATTCACTACCAGGTCACTTCTTGGTAATTCATTCTCATGGATGTTATTTTGTATTAGTTGACAGTAAATGGAATAAAAAATATGTAATATCAGTGTAAAAGTAGTGATTAACTGATCCAAATAGCACTTATTGCCAATTTCTGCACAGAATATTGGTTGTCTTTTCACTTAACAATTGGTGTGTAATTTGCAGCTTTCAAAACATATCTGCACACCAGCAGACTCACAGAATCAGTAAGTGGGCCAGAAAAGGACAATAACCTCCCTTTCTTTCACTGAATAGCACAGAAAAATAACTCAAGTTTGGCTCATTTTCTGGCAGCTTTCAACAGCCCCAGGTTGTTGGATGGAAGTGCAAAAATGAGTAAGAGAAGGTTGATAATGTTTTATCTTCTTGTTCAAAACTCACATCAAATGAAAGACTTTGGAAAACTTCTTTCTACCTTCCATCTTTTCATCGTTTAATTGAAGTTCATGAAGCTTGTTTATATTCTGGGCTAGTCAAGAATTTCTTGTAAAAATGCAAAGGGGAAAAATCTTCATGTTTTTCTTTAAGGTGAAAGAAGTCAAAAACAAAAGTAGTTTGGCACAAAAATAAACAATATGATTCACTAATACTGCTTTTGCCAAGTCACCTGAGAGTTTAGGTACATGATCTCTCCAGCTTCTGTATAGCAAGTTCACTATTTAGACAACATCTCAGCATCCACTTTTCTAGTGTCTGTAGTTGTAGACATAAACTTCTTTTATGAATAAGATGATGGCAAAAGGAAATCAACTACAGCATGGAATATTACAGTAGACTACCTAAGCAAAATACAAGAGAAGTCAGGTTTAAAGATATTTCATACACACCTGCCAGACTCTCAGGAGCAGAAGTAGGCATTCTTATAATTTGAGCTCCCAGTTTTCTTCTGAAAAAACCTTTTGATATACAATTTCTGACTGTCAATTTTGTCCATTTAAGTAAGTCATCCCCCTCATACAAAATGATCTATTCATATTTAAATTGATAAAAGGACAATTTGAAAGTTAATGAACTGGAATACATGTAACAAGCTTGTATTTACTTATGGAGATAAGTGCGGAGGATAAACTATGGACACAAAAGCATTATTGTATGGGGAGGCCTAGGTTTATATTTTCACTTATATTTTCATTTTCTCTCTTTTTTTGAGTGGGGATGGGGTAAATTTTACTTTAACTGTCCTCAATGCCATGTATTTTTAAAAAAAGCTTTTTTTGTATAACATTTCCTTTTCACATATTTCATGTACATTCACAAATATAAGCAAATAATGTTTCTTGTTGTAATGTACTTATTTTTAATAAACATCACATAAAATTCACCTGTGCAGTCTGCCGCATAAAGCCTTGTAATTATCTGACATCTACTTTTCGGATTTCATTGTGTACTTGTTAAAGCTGCAATTGCACTGCTATGCTGTTTGCTTTGCTGCAGTGAGCTTTTAAACTCTGTATGGCATCAATAGCAACATGTAATCATAGAATCACAGAATTGTTTGGGTTGGAAGGGCCCTTTAAAGGTCACCTAGTGCAAACCCTCCTGCAATAAGCAGGAATATCTTCAACTAGATCAGGTTGCTCGGGGCCCCGTCCAACCTGATGTTGGAAGTTTCCAGGAATGGGGCATCTACTACCTCTCTGGGCAAACTGTTCCAGTGTTTCACCATCTTTATTGTAAAAAATTTTTTCCTTATATCTAGCCTAAATCTACCCTCTTTTATTTTAAAACCATTATCCCTTGTCCTATTTCTACAAGCCCTGCTAAGTAGTGTGTCCCCATCTTTCTTGTAAGCCCCCTTTAAGAATTGAAAGGCCACTATAAGGTCTCCCTGAACAACCCCAGCCTGTCCTCATAGGAGAGGTGCTCCAGCACTCTGATCATTTTGTGATTCCAACTGGCCACACTTCTTTTGGTACAGCCCAGGATATGGTTGGCCTTCTGGGCTGCAAGAACACATTGTCAGATCATGTCCATTTTTTCATCTACCAGTACCTCCAAGTCCTTTTTGGCAGGGCTTCTCTCAATCATTTCATCCCACAGTCTGTATTGATATCGGGGGTTGCCTAGATCTGAGTGCAGGACCTTGCACTTGACATTGTTGAACTTCATGAGGTTCACATGGGCCCACTTCTCAATCTTGTCTACGTCCCTCTGGATGGCATCCTACTCCTTAGGCATGCCAACTGTACCACTCAGCTTGGTTCTGTCTGCAAATTTACTCTGGGTGCACTCAATCCCACTGTCTATGTAATTGATGAAGATATTAAACAGTCCTGGTCCCAATACAGACTCCCTCTGGATGTTATCATCTAACCAATTCCTCATCCAATGAACAATCCACCAATCATATATCTCCAATTTAGAGAAAATGATATTGGGGGGACCCTCAAGGCCTTACAGAAGTCCAGATAGACAACATCCATAGCTCTTCCCTTGTCCACTGATGTAGTCACTCCATCATACAAGGCCACTAGATTGATCAGGCAGAACTACCCTTGATAAAGCCATGCTGGCTGTCTTGAATCACCTCCCTGTCCTCTGTGTGCCTTAGCATAGCTTCTAGGAGGATCTGTTCCATGATCTTCCCAGGCACAGAAGTGAGGCTGACAGGTTGGTAGTTCTCAGAGTCCTCCTTTCTACCCTTTTAAAAAATGTATGTGATGTTTCCCTTTTGCCAGTTGTAAGGGACTTTGCCTGACTGCCATGACTTTTCAAATATCATGGAGAGTGTCTTGGCAACTACATCAGTCTACTCCCTCAGGATTCTGGGGTGCATGGGGATGATGGATGGAACATGGTGATAACAGAATCATAGAATCATAGAATCGTTTGAGTTGGAAGGGATCTGTGAGATCATCTAGTTCCAATCCCCCTGCCATGGGCAGGGACACTTCCCACTACAGCAGGTTGCTCAAAGCACCATCCAGCCTGGCTTTGACCACCTTCAGGGATTGGGCATCCAGGACTTCCCTGAGCAACATGTTCCAGTGTCTCACCATCCTCACTGTAAATGATTTCTTTCTGGTGTCTAATCTAAATCTCCCCTCTTCCAATTTAAAACTGTTTCCCCTTGTCTTGTCGCTACACTTCCTCGTAAGAAGATAAATCACAAGGAAAAACTCCTTTTCTTCATACCTAAATGTTTCTTGAGTGTTCCCATGATGACATGAGACCAGGAGACTAAAAGAAT
Source organism: Scolopax mira (assembly GCA_004320125.1). NCBI lineage: Eukaryota > Metazoa > Chordata > Aves > Charadriiformes > Scolopacidae > Scolopax > Scolopax mira. The sequence continues at coordinate 34,034 of BJBW01008969.1, forward strand.
CAATGAGAAAGTGATTGTTGTCTCAGGGCAAGGTGGTTTATGGACCTAACAGAGTGGTCACAGAATTAGAAGCTCTATGCAAGGGTGTTGGTTGTGATAGTGGTATGTCCCTATGTTATAAGACTTGGTGCTGGCTTGTGACTAAAAGAACAGCTGGCTGCAAGGAGACTAAAGCTCCCTCTTCAACCTCAATGCAGACAGTTGCTGTCCATTCTCCTATTTTGTGACTTCAGAAGCCTATGGTATCAGTGACAAACTCAATAAACTATTTCAGATCCCATCAGGCTGCTCTGCTGTTTCCACTCTTCTAGGGGCTGGCTTCCAAATTCACCATCTCTCTCCTCCTCTTTATATGCAGAGTAGGAGGGATGAGGACCTTTTGAATAAATCATATTTGAAGTTTCTAGGCCAAACCATTCATGAGCTATTGCATGACAGTAGAGCAAGAATCATTTCAATTTTTTTCAGATCTGATTTACACCAATTTTTTTCAAACTCCGTATTTTACAAGCTGCTTCCCTGCTTTTCTTATAGTATACCCACAAATAAATTATACTCCTTCTGCAGACTACACATGTGACAAACTTTTCAGAATATGAAGTGGGTGAGAAAAACTATAAATTCTCAGATATTTCAACAGTGAGTGCTCCGGAGGTGCTTTCATCGTTTATTTAATTAACGGATTTTACTATTAAATTAAACTGATTCATAATAAATAAGTTCTAGCTGAAATCTTAATTATGCAGAGGCTACTTTTTTCCACCAATCAAAATCTTGACTGAAGCCCAAGTATTCAAAATAGGTCATCATGATATGAATCAGTGAGTTGTCACAGGTGGGATTCTAAATTGTTCTTCCTTCATTACTTTTAATGGAAATGTGTATGCCAAGGAAATTGCTTTTAATAGAGATTAACAATTAAGAGAATCAAATGTATATAGGGAAGAGGGGGGGGAAAAGCATTCCTACTGAATCGTTGGATGTGTTTAGACACGCTTCTCATTTCAAAGCAAAATTCCTCTGTTGCCTCGTTTTCTAGATTTTAACCCCAGAGTAAAAGCAACTCCGCTGAGCTGTGAACCTCCAGGGAGGAAAGGATAAGAAAGACATTCCCTAGAGAAAAAGAGGAGCAGGAACAGGGAGAAAGAGATGCATGCAATGGGCTGTAAGAAAAATGTAGGAACTGTGAGATGAAGTACTAGAGGAGTGGGGGCAGCAAAGTATTATGAGGAAGGAAGATGTGACGGAACAATGCCAAAAGGTCATAGAATGATTGCAGTCTCAGCTGCCTTAATTGGGAACTTCTTTATTTTATTCTTGTTACTTATGTATGCAGTATGCATATACTCATAGAATCATTTTGTTTGGAAGACACCTTTGTGATCATCAACTCCAACCATTAACTGAGCACTGACAAGTTACCACTAAATCACATTCCTCATCACTACATCTACATATCTTTTAAATACCTCCAGGGATGACGAGCCAACCACTTCCCTGGGAAGCCTGTTCCAATGCTTGACAACCCTTTCAGTGAAGAAATTTTTCTTAATATCCAATATAAACCTCCCCTGGTGCAACTTGAGGCTGTTTCCTATTGTCCTATCACCTGTTATTTGGGAAAAGAGACCAACACCCACCTCACTACAACCTCCTTTCAAGTAGCTGTAGAAAACAGTAAGGTCTTCCATGGGCTTCCTTTTCTCCAGACTAAACAACTCCAGTTCCCAGCTGCTCCTCATAAAACTTGTGCTCTAGACCCCTCACCAGTTTTGTTGCCCTTTTCTGAACTTGCTCCAATACCTCAATTACTTTCCTGTAGTGAGGAGCCCAAAACTGGACACAGCACTCAAGGTGTGGCCTCACCAGTGCTGAGCACAGGGGGACAATCACTTCCCTAGTCCTGCTGGCCACACTATTCCTGATGCAGGCAATGATGCTGTTGGCCTTCTTGGTGACCTGGGCACACTGCTGGCTCATATTCAACTGGCTGTTGACTAGTCCCTTCAGGTCCTTTTCTGCCAGGAAACTCTCCAGCCACTCTTCCCCAAACCTGTAGCACTGCTTGGGGTTGTTATGACCCAGGTACAGGGTACAGCTCATCTTTTACTAGATAATCCATGCAGAATCCACCCTGAAACAATTCCCCAAATACAAGCAACATTTCAATCAGAAGTTATATTCCCCTGGAAAATGCAGTTGAGCACGTCCTGGGGTTGGCTGGGATGGAATTAACTTTCTTGCTGGCAGTCAGTATGGTGGTATGTTTTGGATTTGGGATGGGAGTGGTGTTGCCAAACAGTCAAGGAATTTTCTGCTCCTCACACCGCCCCACCAGTCTGGGAGCACACAAGAAGTTGGGAGGCGACACAGCTGACAGGGGGGACAGCTGACGCCAACTGACCAAAGGGATATGCCATATGACATCATCTTCAGTATATAAAACTGTGGGAAAAAGAAGGAAGAGGGGAATGTTTGGAGTGATGGTGCTTTGTCTTCACAAGTAAATGTTATGTGTGATGGAGCCCTGCTTTCCTGGAGATGGCTGAACCCCTGCCTGCTGATGGGAAGTAGTGAATGAATTTCTTGTTCTGCTTTGCTTTCATGTACAGCTTTTACTTTATTTATTAAACTGTTTTTATCTCAACCCATGAGTTTTCTTATTTTTCCAATTCTTCTCCCCATCCCACTGTGGGTGGGATGCATCGCCCTTGTTGCCAGCTGTGGTTAAAAAACCACAACAGCGCGATACACAAATCCTCAGAAATGGGGGCTTCCTTGTATTCTTGTGTTCACTTCTTAGTCATCATCAATGAAAGCTCAAATAGCCTCATTGGGATATTGAAATTGAAAGGCCTGGGTTGCAGGTCTTGTGATTAGTATGTAGGCCAGGAATTCTCCCTCAGAAACAGAAATTACTTACTTACCTTTTGAATGTCATTACTACTGGGAATGCACAAAGATGTTCTATATATCTGTATTTAGGACTGCCAAAGAAAATATCTACTGAAAAATGCAAAATGTGTAAACAGCAAAATAACCCATTCCTGAAGTAACTGACATTTAAATGGCCAGATACAAAGCAATGTACATTTTAACACAAAGTCAGGTCTTTCTCCTTATAGTTGTACACTTACACTCCCTCTTAACTCCAACTAAGTTACATTAAACATATTTGTAATAAAGCTTGCAAATTTCAACTAACTGCTACCTGATCATAATATGACTCAAACCTTGCACTTGCTTGTTTATGTTGCTAGAAGAGATTTAAGCACTCTGGATGAGATTCTAAGGTAGTGAAAACCACTGATTCTCTGTTGATTTTCATTAGCAATGTCAATTAACATTAGCAGAAAGGTACCTCCTTTTATTGATTCTCCATGTGCAGATGAGGGATTTCATTATCTTTCATCACAGCTCCTAGTATGGATACAGTGTATTAATATTCAGTTCATATAGAAAAGTAAGAAGAAACCCACATACCCACCAGCTGCATTTCTTTCCTTCTGCCCTCTATCCAAATTTACTTTTCAAAAGGGAAATAAACTATCAAACCCCAAACAGAATTAGAGCTTTCTGCAAAGAAAACAGTGCTACAAGCATACTGTACAACTGCTAGATAATTCATATAAACTTTCAAGGCCACAAAAGTATATTGGTCCTTTAGCTCCAAAAAACATAGTTCATCATCCTCTCCCTCCTCAATTTACAATGCCCTTAATCCATTTTTTTCCCTCTATAGGTTCCAAAATATGCTTGTAATTACTATTCAAGTCCCTTTCCTATTTCTACTATATTGTGCCTGGGGTTTCAAAGACATAAGGGAGTTAGATGCATGACTTTATTACGTTGCTTTGAAACTTCAACTCGTAGCACTAAAAGATTATTTATTATGCAATGTGTGCATTCATTCCATATAGGCTCATAAATCACATAGTTAAACACAAACTTCCATATATGAGTTCTCCCTAGATTATATGATCTACACATTTCATAACACAAATGGATTGATCACTCTGATCCTAATAGCTAAAGTATTTTTCTGCTTCAGCACATAATACTGGTACAAGATTTTACCATCCTCTGGCACAAACAAAATAATCCTGGGATTATAGTCTGTTCAATGCCCTTTACAGCCCATATTCAAACCTGCAATGTAAATCCAATGATGTATTTCTATCAGAACTAAACAAAGAGCAGAAGGAAACTTAGACAAATAATTTAAAAACCTGTTATGGTGAATGATGGAGTGTTATGTAGTGATGGGGAATATGCTGTCAGAGTGTTAACCATTCATCTTCAGCCATTCCAAGTTTTTTGAGCAGTAAAACTTGGACTGTAGTAAAATGCATTTCAGCCATAACTCTCTTCTAACGAAGCTTTTTGTTTGGGAATAATGCAAATTATCCTCATTACAATCAGATGGGATGGTTGTTAATATCTTTGCATAATTAGAAGCTATTTTCCTTAAATACAGTTTATGCATGAACTTTCCAAGGAGATCTATCTGCTGGAGTAAGGCTGATTCATTTTCATCTGGAGGTACACACTGAAGATTACACAAGTTTTAAAAATTGGTTTTAAAGATGAACCAACTCATACTCTACATATGGTAAGAATTCTGGTCCCAATCCAGCTATGTGTTAAGGGCACTTTGCTACATTCAAGTGCATGAATAGTGCACAGCAAGGGCAAACATGCCTAAATGAATTTCAAGGCCATGAATGTTCAGCACCTCACAGGAATTATGCCCCCTTACTGTGATATCAAAGTGCTTCCTATGCAAATGAGTGTGCACAATGAATTGTTGGATGGAGCATTTACTAACTTTGCAGATAAGACCCCTTTGCCTTTAACATAAATCCCTTTTAGGACTAAATAACCTTGACTAAAATATCCCTGTGCTGTGTGTTGTGTCCATTCTAGTCCTAACAAATCTAATGACACTAGAATATTTTCAAGCATCTGTCAATAACTTACTACATTGAAGCAAAACTTAGGACCTGAATTTGCACATTTTGAATCTCTGCCTCTCTTGGCTATGACCAGTTGCTATTATTTTTGAGCAGAAGAACACATTGTTGCCTGGAGTCAAGGCCTAAGGAGAAGGTCTGCACCCAGGCAGGAATATCAGCTTCAGTTGTTCTTCTAGACATAAGATGGGAGGGGAAAAAAGCTTTTGGATTGAAATACGAGATGTGGGTTTAGTGTAAAACAACAAATCCCTTAGCGCAGACTAGATGGAAAGATAAACTTTTAAGGAAAATGCATGCTCTGAATAGAAAAGAAAGCACCAACAATAGACAAGGCAGGGGAGAAATTAAAATTGTCCTTATAAAGTCTTAAATTATGAAAGCAATGTTTCTCAGACATACTAGTGAGACCCTTCACAGCCAAGACTAACAAGACGAGTGTGTTTTTCATTGTTTTTTTGTCTATTTTGTGGTTGCTGTTTTTTTCCTTTCAAATGGCTTCAGTTTTCCATCAGACTGTGATTATGGTTATTTTTTAGATCCTCTCACAGCTTGTATCTAAGTACTTTTAAGGGCAAAAGATTGTCTACCATAAGGTAGGAAGATAAAATAAAATGGTATTCACTGGTCTATAAAATAACAGAAGAAAGCTTGAAATAGGGCTTGAGATCCCATGTGAAAGCAATGACGTAAACTGTGAACCCTGCAGTGAAATAAATATGCTCTTGATAAGAGTGGCTAACACAGGGTATGGCTGTTAAGGAGGGCCAGTCTGCCTGCTTCCCTTACTGCCTTGGGTGGGTGAACAAGCTGCTGCAGACAAGTACCAAATGTTGTCTGAAATGTGACAACTGACTATTTCTGGGAAATAAAATGTCCCAACTTGAGCCCCAGAGGAAGAGGTCTCCCTTTGTAGTGAACCAAGAGCAGGCAGAGAAGCTTAGCTGAGGCAAAGTAATTCTTTGCACTCAACAATGAGCCCTGCCAAGAGAAAAATATTGCTCCTCCTTTTCCTTTTTTTACTTTCTTGAGAGTTGAAAAAGACAGGAACAATAAGGAAACAACAGCAGTTGAAAAGGTCATACTACTTCAGGAATGTAGAGGGAGAGGAATATCAATTCAGGGAAAATTAGCTGAAGGGGTACAGGAGACTCCTGTGAGACCCTGTATGTAACACTTGCCTTGGGAATTGATTTGCTGCAGACTTGGACGCAGCTTTTAAGACCCTGTTTTCCCAGTCATTTTCTTGAACTCAATGATGCCCTCACATTTGGCAGCATCATGCCAAGTATGTGCTGCTTTCATTTCAAGGAACAAGAAATTTTGCTGCTGTGTGTCTGCCACTCAAGGGAGGTGGACTTTGTCATTGGCAATTTCCCCAAAAGGGTCTTAGCAGAACTGTGATGTGGAGATTTTTGCCACAGGGAGCATGCCATGTCCCATCCCTTCTTCTGCAGGGACGCTGGTGGAGATGAGACATATCTTGGGAGCAAGAGCCTCCCAGTTTTACAGAACCACTGAAAGTGCTAGGAGCTCCTGCCTTTACTTTAATCTCTTAAAGGCACAAAAGCAGGATCCAAAGGTTGGAGAGGAAAGGATCCTTCTCACAGAGTTCACAAAGTGTGATTTTTTCCAATGGCCTTTTCAAAAGGAAGTTTGAACCTCTGAGATGGAGCATTAATTGCCAGATCTGAGAGTGGGTAAGGTAAAGTGACACTGTATATTGAAGCCTGTCTTTTCACATCTCTGTGGACGTAATATGACTTGACATTACAACATCATCCAATAGAGCATCCCAAGACAGCAGTGAAAATAGCTTACGCAAGCACGTGGAGATGCTGAAGCCCCTAAGAACATTAGGGGATCTGAAAGCGAAGGGACAACTCAAGCTCCCAACACAAATGATGCTCACAGCAAGTGAGATGAAGATGTTGCCTTGTGGGGATGTCTCACAGGGTTACACAGAAATTAAGAGGCCTTGAAAAACTTTCCTACTGTGACCAAAAGCATTGTATGGAGCTCTGATCCTTTAACAGTCACCTATGTCCTTTTGGAACTCAAGTCATTTCGAGTTGCTAGCATCTGCCAAGGTACCTGTGATATAATAGGAGCTGGGTCTGGGGCCAGACAACTTGGGCTTGCATAGTCAGAGTTAATGTTTTGCTTTGAGACCTGCCACCATATCTCTGGTCTGCTTGAATCGGGTGGGATGTCAGGAACACTCGCCTCCTCACCTCAATGTACTACCATAAAGGGTAGTAGAGGTGATACAAAGTGCCCTCAAAAGAAGGAAAAAAAATATTTGGCCCAGCCTTGGGGATGGAGAAGGAAACAGGGGGATTACACTTTTGTGGATTTCTCTCTCACCATCTCTCACACTATACATATGTAATTGGTTTCTCCCGTGAGTTATACCACATGGTTGTAGCTTCCATGTGTCTGCACAAATGGGCCATTGTGCAATGGGTATTGAAGGGAAAACCAGTTCATGTTTTTAAACTAGATCAATACTGAAGCAGTCTCTCATTTTACTTAATGGCACATAATTAACTGACAATCAGTCAACTTTACATTCAGGATCAATATCCGCAATACAATGGATAAACCATGAGACCAGACACTTAAAAATGTTACTGTACACGAGCAGGTTTTGCAACATCCTTTTACAAGTAGTCCGAGTTTTTGAACCCCACATTGAAAAGTAGGATCCCACATCACACAAAGGAAATTAAAGTTCCTCTTCTCCTGTGGAGCTGCAAGTACTTGGGGTTTAGGAGTACCCTTACCTTTCCCTACAAACTGTTAATGTTTATGCCTGCGAGAAGGCCCTCCATGAGGCCACACACCCCATGGGGCTGCACCTTATACCAGGCTGCTTGGGGGGGTGCTGCATGCATGCAGCTGTCTGGCTTGGGCCGAGGTCATGCTGCCACAGGGACAACTGCTGAGAGAGTCAATCCAAGTTGCTTTCCTATCAACTACATGCTGTATTAGCTATTTTAGTATGGTGAATATGTAATGTGTTTTCATGTATTTTATTTGCTGACTTGTTTCTTTTAGATAGTCAATAAGTGGTTATTGACATTTGCTTATTTTGCAGGGTCATTTTAATAGGGAAAATTTAATAGGGAAAAGCTCACTTGGCTAACACGTGTTTGTGGTCTCTCCTCTCTGTCTGAGTGTTGTCTGTGTGTGAGGGGAAGAATTTGTGTAGGAGAGAAAGAGCATATTTCTTTTATAGTAGGGAAGGGATTCTCTAAATCATAGGCTGTATTTTCAGTGCCCGGAAGAAAAGATGCTTCTTTCTGTTACAACTCTTTTTTCATATGAATGTAAATACTTAATTCCTAAAAAGCTCAGGACCTGTTTCTTAAATGCTACTTTAATAAAATGGTATTTTCCTCCAAGAGGGTTGTTGAATCTTTAGTGGGAAATTGAATGGATGGGATACAGAAAATAATAGGGTAATGATTTTAAAATAGCCCCATCAAACCAGTTATTGCCCTGAGGTCTCATAAATAAATGAAAATAGCCTGACTATGTAATGATTATATTTACTCTCATCTTACTGTAACTGCTAAAGGTTACTCTGACTCAAAGCTACACTTGTGTTTACCTGAGCTCCTCTTAAAACCCTCTTTGGCTCCTGATTCAAGGAAGCAAATAAATGCACCCCTACATCAAAGCAGGCACTTAAAAGCCCAAAGCAGGGAAGTTTTATGAACAGAAAATAAAGGCAAGGGGCTCTATTGACAGTAAGAGGTAAAGCACTGGGGGCATATGACAGACTTCAGGTGAAACATGCCCCTCCCATATTTCCAGGATCATGCTCCACAGTGAAGTCCCACAGCAAAGTCTGTTTTCATAAACACATTGTGCTTGACAAAGTGGGAAGGAGCACTGTTAGAAGTACCATGTTTCCTGAGTCATTAAGCCAAAGCTGCCTCTCAGCTATGCAAGAGGATAGTTACAGATGCAGTGTATGCAGTGGTTTTCTGCTGCTTATGGTGTTTTTCTGGGCCCAGGAGCTGAGGGATGTGTTGAATAACATTTGCAATAGGCATCTCTGAAAGCCAAAATGCAATCACTTTGTTAAATTAAAGCTAATTTCCTCCACTGTTAAAGACAATGTATACGATCACTGTCACCAAGTGATTATATTAAGTGAAAGGATGTAGAGGGAATGACAATTCTTTTGGTCTATATTCAGTCACAGCTGTGAGGGATTAAGGGTTGTTTAAAAATCTCTTAAATGCCTGCCAAAAGTTGTGAATCATTAGAACCAATAGGTGCTTATCATTCCAGGTATTATTTGAGATATTGGAAATCACACAGCCACAGGTGACCACATTGCTTACACAAAAGGACTGTGTGGGAATTCTGAGAGAAAGGATTTCGGCTCCTTTCATCTACTTTCAGTATATTAATTGCTGAAAGCCTTTTACATGTATTCTTCAAATATCTCCACAGAAGTAAATTTCTATGCAAATCACTCAGTTGCTAGACCCAGCAATTCTGCCAGGCCTTAGGGTTTAACCTGGAGAGAACTACACAGAAAGTGAAGAGCAGAAGTGTTCCTTTCCCTTCATTCCTATGTGTATATGTATATGTATATGTATATGTGTGTGTGCCTATGCATCAGGCTGCAGTGCTGTCATATTTTCTTCCGAACTAATTTTCCAAAATGTGCAGTTTTCAAGCAGTCCATCACTTTTCTTCGCACAACTATGTTTCAATGGTAGAAATAATGTTTCTTTTTTTCAGCAAGATGAAGTGAAAATTGGTGGTTTTGCAAAGTAGATTAGCGAAGTGAAGATACATGGCACCAGAGTAGCTGGCACTGCTGGGGAGAAATTATAGGGTCCATGTGAAGTCAAACACCAGATTTCAGTATTCAAAAGAATTTCCATTTCACCCCTCTCTTTTCACTTTGTTAGCACTTTCCAAGACAAGCTGGATTTTCAGGTGAAGATGCTTTTCCACTTCATTGTTAGCTGACAGGTGTGTTTTTGTAAGAATGTTTGAGGAAAATCTGTTCAATTTTCTATGCTCCCGGAGCAGAGTCCTATTCACTCATCTCACTGGGTTTTGTGCTCCTGCAGCAGGCTGAAAAGAACACCCCTCAGCATGAAAAGAGAAACATCACAGTTTCTTTACTTCCCTACACACAGATACTTAAAAAGCTCCTAAATCTGCAACTCGGGGCACCTGCTTTGAGGAATATAAGGGGCAAGTCCATGTTCAGCCTGCAGAGAAAGGGTTAGATAATGAAGTTTGAAAGACTTAAATGATGCTCACAGTAAATCAGCATCAACCAGGAATTTTGTCAGACCTAATCGACCTTTTGTGACGCTACAATGAATATGCGCTCTGTCCAAAATAGCTGCCTCTGGGGCAATTTTTATGAGAGATATAGACGCATTCACATCAATCTGAGGAGCTTCAGACAGAAGAGCTTAAAAGCTCAAGTGGTGAAACTTTTAATAACTCATCTTAGCTCCCTGCCCCCAACTTTTCCATTAATATTCCCACATTCTCTCCCCTTTAAATAGGAACACTAAATGCAGGTAAATAAAATATTAGGTTGATAAAATTACTTATATTGTGGTACCAGCTGGAGGCCCTGATAAATTCCTCATGATTCTAGGTCTTGTTTGAATGGGTAGCAGAGAGATAGTGCCAGCTCCAGAGATACAAAGCTGAAGTTTTTTACAAGATGCAACCAGAAAACACGAGTGAGGTGTAGAACGAGATAACAAAATAGGCAGTAGTATTAGCTTCAATTAGTAAACATCAAACACTTAATGAGTTTTCACTTTATGTTCTTTATTTGTATAAGCAGACAGAAGCTATTATTTATTGCACTATATATTGTAATTGAAGTTCTCTGAACCTCTTTGGTGTTATGAACCAAAGAAGCTTGTTATTACTTTGGACTCCTGTTTGTTATTTGTCAAGAGGGGAAGCTTATAAGTGTGGCAGTTCAGAAAGGCTATTAACATAACATCTTAATGTCATTTAGTGACATGGTTTAGTGATGTGGGTTTTTTGGTTTTGTTGGCGTTAGCTTGATGGTTGAACTAAAAAGGTCCCTTCCGACCTAGACAATTCTATGATTCTATAACCTTTGGATTTTTTTTTAGTTCTCCAAGCAGAATTTGTATGAACAAGCTAGAGAGTCAGTGAAAGAATTGCCAAATAACATGGGTCATGGGATTGCAGCAAGAGGTACCTGTTTCAGGTCCTAGCAAAGAGTCCCAGGATGCTGGAATCACACAGGCAGGGCTGGTCAAAAAATCTGAAAATTGTATGCATTCTTCCAGGTTCTGTTAGAAAGTACAGAGGAAGTGCAGAGAAAAAAAAAAAAATTAATGCTCCTGATCAGAGGATTCCAATCTTTGTGACCTCTCTTAAGTGCACAAGTTGCATGAGGAGCCTTCTAATATATAGCCACTGAGAAAAATGTATATAGGTTGGTGATTGGAGCAGAGGAGAAGGTATCTATCCTTTTGTGTAATAGAGACATTTCTACAAACTAGATGGAGTAATGTATTCCAATAACTGATACTTTACAATTAATATTCCTGTTTGTCCAACATTAACTTGCAAATAAACTTGCATCAATCTTCAGCCTGCTTTCTTAAATAAAGAAATCTCTCTGATCACTCTGTCAACCCATTCATTTCCATACATTTTAGAGCCATTTTCTCTAAATATGTTCAACTTTGAAAGAAAACAGAGGGTTTTTTGTTCCTGCAAGATTCATGAAAACGCATGACCCAAAAGATCTTTTCAGTGTCTCCTATGAGCAAATTTGCCACATGAGTCCCATCCACAGGAACACACCCTTATCCATGCCTTCCAGGGCAACAAAGGCTTCAGCTGGAGCTTTCATCTTGTTAAATTCCTGAAAATCCAGTCACAAGACACAAATCAATGGAAAGCCAGCCTTTATTAGCCCTAATGCTCATAGGGGCAATTTGATTTTTAATATGAGGATCAAAAAAAGCCATTAAAAACCTAACTTTACACTCTGAAATTGGTTCTTTTCTGTGCTCTGTGAAAATTTGAATGTGGTTGTGCTAATCTGGGCTTCCCACCATAGGAGCTGGATATCCTGCTTAATGGTAACCATACTTAAGAACGAGACTCTGAATGGGATCTCCACAGTGCTGAACCCTTTTGAAAAAATGTAGACGTTTATTTTGGGAACCTAATAAAGACTTAGAAGCCCAACTACGGGCACTTCTTTGTGCAGATCTTTGTCCAGATCTTTGTTCATCATGTGTCAGTTATAGCTGTACTCTGGGGCTCTGTGACTGTGCTGTCAGGACATTGTACATAGGCACTGTGTGTGGCTTTTCATGCATGGTCCGCTTGATGTAATTCCTCCAGAAGGAATTTCAGGGCTCGGTTAGAATAAAATACAGGTGCTCTAGAGCAACATGTCTGCCCTAGAGCAGTCTGCTGCACTTTTGCTCCTCATAGCTTAAAGAGCAGGGTCTGCAGGGACTCCGCCTCCCCTTGCTGCAACTTCTCAGCCTGGGAAATAGGGTATGGCATGAACTCACTCAACCCTTTTGGTTGGATTTCACTTTTGCCCACAGGCACTTCTGGACTGATCTCTCTGCATTAGCATACTCCAAGCAGAGAGTGGCAGCTGAGCTACTGAACTGCCACAAAGGGTCTCTTGGAAACCAGTCCCTTTTTCCCTATGTTTCTTTCTGACCAGACTGACACTCATTAGTTTAAATGATACTGTGAAGTTTATCACTTTAATGTATTGCCTCCTCTTTAAGTTGCAGTAAGAGGAAATGATGCTATTATTATAAGCTTATCCATTAAAAGAGCAGTAGAAGTGTCACTTTGGAAAACTAAAAAAAGAGATTCTTTTTTCCTTTTCAGATGAGTTAAATTGTGTTTCTGAAACGTCAATAGAAACTTGAGGCACAGACAAAGCTTTACAGCAGAACAATTCCCTCAGTTAATTGCTGATTTTGGAAACAATTCTTCAGAGGATAAAACCTTTTGTATGCTGGATCTCCTTTCTGTCTGTGAAACTAATCCTCTCTAACTTGGTGCATGTTACAACAGCATTTTTTTGTTTGTGGTGGGACAGAAGAGCTGGATTAGTTCCTGTTTTTCTAAAGATCCTGTTGAAACCCTATGACATTGCTTACAGCAAATGTCACAAATGAAGTGTTTTGGGCCTCACCAGGTTTGTAGACTCTAGGATATAAGTAGTGCAGTGGCAAGGGGTAAGAAATTGCTGCATCTCCAGCTCTCATAGTATGTTTGTGAAAGGTCACGTCACAAAGTAAGGAGAAACCTGAATGCTTTGGGAGTGAACTTTTTGGCCATGCAGCAATGGTGTAAAGCAGTTTAAGGGTTTGTGCCACAGCGGCAGGCACTGAAAAGTGTAATTTTAGAGGCATTGCACCCAGAATTCCCAAGGGCTGATAAGGAAGAAGGAAAGTTCTGGTTTTAAACCAGTACCTAGAAGCTTGCTCAGCCTTGAAAGTCAGCTGTGTCAGAAGACAGCAATAAACTCAGAGAGGGGATAGAAAATATTGAGATATCTGCTACTTGTAATTCTCTTATAAATAATGGGGAACAGGGAGAGCGAAGTCCTGCCCTCACAATACATCTTAAATTGTGGATGGGTGAAAAAAGTAGAAAGTAGTAAGGAAGAGGCAATATTTGTAAGTACAGTAAAGAGAAAAAAAACCTTAGTGATAGAGGAAGGGAGGAAAAGAATACTTTTATGGAATCAAGATGAATTCTCAAGTTTTCATTTGGTCATTCTCCAAGTTCCCAACATGTGAATGCTTGCTCTTTCTTGAATACCTGTTTAGAAAGCACCTCCTTCATTAAATACGTTGTGAAAGTGGACTGCAACAAGTGGCAAAGACACTGCCTTTCATATCTTGTGCAGGTATGTAGGCCAAATGGTAGTCATACTTAGAAGAAGGTTGTCCAACATATCTATATTTCACTAATGTACTGCTAACAATCTAACATAAAGTCAAATTCAGCATCAACTTTCTTCTTCCCATAGCTTTCTCTGGAACTTAACTACAGGATAGAAATGCATGGAAAGTCAATATAGATCAGAAATCAGGAGCAGGGGGGCCTGGAACCAGTAAGGCTAAGAAGGGTAAGGCTAAATGTTACAAGATGAGTCTTGAGATGGGGATTATTTAATACGTTGCCTGTGGCACCAGTCAATGAGACTCTCAATGACCCCTGGCGGTGATATCTCTCTTACTTCTCTCCTTCTCAGCATTTAGGAAAACAGAAGGCATATCAGCTCACAAGAACACTTCCAAGAGATATTTTCCCTAAAATAGAGTTTCCAACTTAAAGGACTCTGTGCCTTATCTAGAAGATGGCTCTCAACAGAGAGCACTTTTTGTACTGAAAAAGATACTGAATCTCTAATATATATTCCTGGTGAAGGGAAGCTGTAACTCAGGTGACACACAACAGATTACAGTACGTTGTTCCAGACTGTTTCAGCACAAAATTAGATCTATCTTTCACAGTAATTAATTGCTTTCTTACAGGTGAAACAACTTTGTCGCTTGGTTTCAAGTCAGTACTCTTCCCCATCACTGTCTCTGTGGCAAAGACTGAGCTGTTCTGCAGTTACTCTGCCCAACAGAACACAGTGTGAAGTCCTTTCTCTCAGATCTCATGATCTCAGTGAAACCATCAACTGAAAGCAGCTGAAGCTGAAGCAACAACTGCAAGTAGACAAAGGGAAGTTTCCACACTTCTTCTTCCCCTGCTCATCTTCACGTGAATGACTGTTTCTAGAAGTCAGAGAGGAAAAATAAATGATGCAAAGGCTGAGAGAATGAATCAGAAGAATAAAGGGAACAAGATTTAAATTTTGTAAGGAAGATAGTTGTTATTGAAAGGAGTTGACTAGTTGAAAACTCCTCTCTGCCACATTTCACACTCATCTGCTGCTTTAAAGAAAGACGTAAAGTGCATTTAAGTTATTTTATGAGCAGTACTGGAGGCAAAGGCTTTTTCTTTAACCCCTTAGTGCAGATCATGATGTGTATCTGCAGTCTGTCCATTATTCTGCCAAACCATCTTTCCAGATCCATGCTTTCTGTAGCCCAGGTACCACCCATAATATTTAGTGATGACTGGAAAATGTAAGGTTTTTCTATTGGGGAAATTATGTCCAGTCAGCAGCTTCTGACTGGACCAGCTTTCCCTGGCCTTTTCTTTTGCAACAGTGGCTGTTACAATCCTTTGCGGTGTTAGTAAATATAAAGATTCAAAAGAATGAGATGTATAGCTACTTTCGACAGTTTTTCTGTGAAAAACTTGGTTTCCAAAACTCAAGCATAACATCTTGTATTTTCTGAATAGGAGGAGAAAGGAAAGCATCAGTATTCTGAACATTTTAATTTACAATAGCCTGTTCCAAATTCAAAATAACCATGTGGTGAGTTGAGGTAAACGTACTTCATGAGCTCATGCTCTACATTAGTACTCTAGTCTGTAGTACTACTAGTACTACTAGTACTCTAGTAGATAGACACATTTCCCGTTTTCCAAAAGGATGATGAAACTGATGTGAGGCCTCCACAGATCCTAGCAAATCAGAGATCATGCTCTGTATGAGATATCATTCCTGTAGGAAATTCATTCTAAAGTGAGAAAGGTGGAACAGGAGGCACCTGAACTACAACTTCATTCCATAAGCATTTTATAAAGAAAATGTTTGAATTTTCAAAAGAAATATCTCATGTCTTGAATTATTGGGTTGCGAAGCACTAAATCTCAACATGTTTTTGATAAAGCAGGCTTGTTTTTATTCATGTTAAAATTTTCTGCGCTGTGTATTACACTTAGGCCTGGCAAAAGACAGATCATGAGCTCTTTTCACATGAGCTAGTGAAATCACAAAAGCTTTCAAAAAATAGCTAGCAGGTCAAACTGGCCAAAGCAGACAGCTGATGTTTCCTGTCCTTAAGAAAGTCATAATTGAAATTGATATGAAATAATTACCATGGTCAATAAAATGACACTTTTTTCAAAATATCACCTGACATGGAACAGATGCAAGAGACTTTGTCTAGGAATATCTACTTGGGCAATTTGCAGGGAGCATCTTGAGCAGGGAATGGTAATTCAAAACAGTTCACTTTTGCCTTGTCCTTCATGCTTTAATCCTCGCCTGCATGTATGTGCTCATATACACACTCATAAACTTTCCTCAGATGTGGATGCGCTTTAATCTTGGTCCTGATTCACTTCCCAGCATGAAACTGATTAAAAAAAGTAAAACAACAAGGATACAGAGACTGTGAGCAGAATGAGTTGGTCAGGATTTTCTCATTGTTAAAATGCCTTGGCTTCACTCTGTGACAAGATTTTTCTTTTAAGGAGCAGCGTCAAAGCCAGGACCTCTGAAGCAAGATTTCATTTTGTGCTCTTCCAGAATCACAGAGCACAAGCAGTAAGCTTGATCTGCCATAGACCTGGGGAAGGAGTAGGATCTTCCTCTAAAGATCAAAAAAATGGGCAGAACTCTCAACTAAGCATCCAACATGACATTATTCACATGGCTAGGGTTAAGAGGAGACTTGGGACTCATGTCCAGGATGAGCTGGTTGTCCACATTTTTAATGACTGTGCTACTTGCCTTGAGTATAAAATCAGTGGGGGATTACACGAGAATGAAAAAATTTGCAGGACTGGGATCTATGATAAAACCAATATTCCCTACCCCAGGGCAGTTTGGAAAATCGGTAAGAAAAAGACGAGATGCCTGTCTCTGGAGCAGAGATTGGTACATGGGATATCCCCTGTGCTAAGCATGACAAAATCATTGGATTACCATGCATAGTTTTCCTTCCTTACTTCCTTCTAGTGTGGTGAGCCTTTGGGCTGCATATTGGTTTGGCATCAATGGATCAAGTAGTGAATCTGTCACTTTCCCATCAGTCTCAATCCAGAATAGCCTGGAGTCTGGTGGTTAGGATTCTTTCAAGAAAAGAAGGTTCAATTCCTATTTCTATTCAAGTTCCTCTCTCTAAGGAATCCAGTGAGGTTGAAAAGGTTATGAGAAGGCTGCATGTAGTAAAAGAGGGGCAAATTTTAGGATGCACCTGTCCCCAGTATTACCTGTTGCCTAAGTTTGAGTCTGAGTAATCTGGGTTTAGCTGGCATCATGGTCAGCAAAACAGTTCTTCTGTTTTGAATTGTCTCTTTTTCTCCACATGCCATTTTGGATCCAAGGACTGATGCCTAAAGGTTACACTTTTCAAGACTCTAGTTTTGGATTTGTGTCCCTGAATCCTTCCACACAAACTATGGTGTTAATCTTCTTTTTTTTTTCTTTTTTTTTTTTAACCCAGTACACAGGAAAACCTGGTTTCAACATTCATTTGGTGAATGTAAATAAAGCAAAACATTACAAATCATGACCCTCCAAATTCAGATGGAGGTCTTTCAGCTTCAGAACTGCACAGGCTGGTAGTGAGTAGGCACTGGGCAAAGGAATTGTGCCTTTGTTTGTTTGTTCCATGAACCAGTAATTTGGACCCTTGAACAAATCATGCCAGAATTATGAGTCACCAGAGTAGCATGACAACACAAACATCATTTGTGAGAAATTTTCTTGCTCTCTAGCAACCTGAATTAAACAAGATGAATCATTGGGGAGGCATTCTTGTTTTGTGGCTTTTGTTTAAAGTGAGGTTATGTTGAAGAAAGTGATGATAAAAATGGTACTTCATGCATTAGGTCTCCCTGCCTTAATGGTAAGCCTTATTTTTACTGACACAAATAAAATCATACTAGTGTCAGCACTATAGTCAGGCAAAAGAGAGCTCTGTTCCATGTTGACACATCCATCATGAAACACACCCCCCCTCCTCCTTTTTGACTCCAGAATCATTGTTAGTGATGATGTATGAAACAGAAAGAACATAACCTGATTATGAGAAATTGCTTTGAACTTGTATTTGCTGGCAGGTGAAAGTCTTATTTTTGAGTTTTAAATGAAGTATATTTGGTATGGAAGTCACTGAGAGGGAATAAATAGGGAATGCTAAGAATTCATTTTACAGACTCACTGTTCAGACCACACTTTAGAAAGGAAAATGGACTGAATTTAAATGCTGATAACAGGCCCTGGACTGACAGTCCTGTGGAATAATGTTCTCAAGACATTGTACTAATTGTTTTGCTACAATGGGAGTTTCTTACTAATTACCAGTCTGTCTGAGGGCTATGTTTCCCCTCCCTTCAGGCTCCTACTTCATGTCAGAATGCTGCCCTCAGTGCAGTGAAGTCCAAAGTGGTGGTAAGCAAGGCCAGATGAATAAATGGGCATGTGGTAACTGTCACGTGCACTTGTGGTGCAGTGACTTCAGGTAATAACAACAGCAATCTGTACCTCTCCAAAATGGCCATTTGAGCTGATAGGTGTGCTCGGTGTTAAAACAACCACATGCCTTGCTCTGATGAGCAATCTATTGCTGGTCAACTTGTTGGTCCAGCAACTATACACTGGGAAAAGCAGGGCAATCGCTGCATTTTCATCCTCTCTCATCTCTTCTGAGCCCAAGACAGAAGCAACTGAAATGGTGGCAATTTTGGGAACCCTGACCATGAAGAAACTAACCTGAGACAAATCAAGACTAATACTGGAATGATTTACAATCACCTTGCCCCCAGCTTGTCAGATCTAGCGGGGGAAAAGGCAACAAACTTCACAGAGTTTACAGTGAGCAGCCTCTCCAAGAAAGGTATTTCTGACAACACTTATGATTGAGGGGAAGGACAGCTGAGTTTGATGACTACCCGGGGATGATCTCTGTCTGCATGAGTCATGTAGGTGACATTCTTTGCATTAACAGAAATGACAACAAGCCACTGAGAATCATCAAGGTGTTACTAGCAGAACAAGGACACACAACTACAGAGTAAAATGTGCACCTGTGTATGAAAGAGAACCAGGGAAGATAATTTTCAGCAGAATTTGCTTTTGCTGGACAACTGAAGTTTTTTTAAATGTAATTTCTATTATGTGCATGTAAACTTGCAGTATTTCTTTTAGATCTCTTGTCTCACTAAAATGTTGGTCCAGTTCTGGGCTTCTCAGTTCAAGAGAGACAGGGAACTACTGGAAAGAGTCCAGCATAGGGCAACAAAGATCATTAAGGGATTGGAGCATCTTCTTATGAGGAAGAGCTGAGACAGCTGGGACACTTTAGCCTGGAGAAGTGCCACCAGGAAGGGGGTTCTGCCCTAGATCTTTGGCATAAAGAAAATACATGCTTCTCTCCTTAATGTTGGAACCTGAATGTTTTTTTTCCTTCAATATATTCAGTACTTCAGGAGAATGAATTTGTTCAAAAGTGCAAATGTTCTGCAGTTTAACACTAAACCAAAACTTACTGGTGTTTCAGTGAGGATTTAAGAATACACCGGTTGCTTTCTTCATAAAATCACAGAGACAACAGCTTGGTCCCATTTTTAAACTATGACTGAATTATACTGCTTTCAACAGGGAGATAGGATGAACTCTCAGAAGGGTGATTGTACTTAAAAACAAATGGCAGAGATTTTGGGTTTTAAGCAAGAGCTGTTCCAGATTATTTAACAAGTTGCTCATAGCTAGATCAAAGAAATTTGAGTTGAAATTACAGTTTGATCTTGATTTTTCAATAAGTTTTTAGGTTTCCATATCCTATTTGTATTGTCTATTGTTGCATCCAAACACAATCCCAGCTCTGCCTGCTGGTTTGACTTTCTAACAAAAAGGACCAGATGGAGTCTTTTTAAGAAAGTCTGTGAAGGGGAAAATAAATTTTGTGGTGGTTGGGGGCAGATCAACACCTCTGTTAATATTTGTAAGGTGAAGATGTTGTCTTTTGTTCATTTTTCAGAAAGGAAACCAATTTGGCTTTTATTAATTATGTTGTTAGTGGCCACAGATGGTTTCATTCTTTTTGGAGTAATAGTCTAGGGGAACAAGTTTTTGAAGGAAAAGGACAGGATAGTCTGCTGATGTAGCTATTAATACAAGTATCTCTGCAATTACTTTTCTTGAGAGCATCTCTGCTTGCATATATTGGACAAATTAGTCTGTTGCACTGTGTTTCTGAACATGCTGAAGGTTTAGAATAAATAAATCCTGTGTTTATTCAGGCCCACGTTTCAGAAGATCATTTGAGATGGTGCCAACATCACATAATTTTCAGAGTTTTAATTTGTAGAAGTTGCCCTTTTGTTCCTGTAATACATCAAAGGTGTCAAAAAAGACATGACAGTCATTACTGGTCTTTTCAAGTTTGCTCTTTTTCTTATGAAGCTGGGTATTTTTCTTTTGTGTAAGAATTCTTGTTTCACAGAGGTTCTTCAGGTATTCTGTCTAGATTTGACCATTCTGGATCTTTCTTCATTTAAACTCTTCATAGATCAATTTAGGCTGCTGCAGCATGTTCAGTATTGCTAGTTTGATAATACAGGATTGTACCTAATTACACTTTTGGAATAAAATATTCAGGCAGAATACAATTGCTCAAATTGGATTTGGGACAACACGTTAAGATATTTCTTTTTCACACAGAAAAAAGGTATTTTCAGTAGCCATATTGTAAGAATTACAGCTTAGAATAATGTTTCTGAGTGGGCGGCCCGAAGTTCAAATCTGCCACTATATAATTCTGCCTGAGTCTTTATTTCCCTCTATCCCCACTGCCATGATCAAGCAAAGACAGGGAGTTTGCCTTCATATCATTTCAGAAATAGCTCCTGAATTGGTAAGAGGCTCAAAATAATTTTAAAGGATAAATCAGGAACAATTACAGCGCACAAATCAAGCAAATATTGTCTGTGTTCTTTCAGGAATCTGAGAGAGGTTCACACTGACAGTAGGACTATTTGTAAGGTTTTGCTTACTTGAATGCTACTTTGGATAACAATAAATGTAAAGATTTATAGCTCTATCCATATGTAGATACAGGCATGGGTACATTTCTAGCTTTGACAAGAAACTCCATTAGAGCAGAGCATAAAGGCCCTGGGAAAAGCACATTAAAACATTGCCCAGCTGGTTTGCAAGCCTGTGTGTTCAGAACTGCCAGAATAACCACTTACTACTTCTTGTAGCCATGATGATGCAAACCCAGATTCTGAGTAAAATCTGAAAGACCCCCGCTGTGATGAGATCGTGCATTTGCTGAGGCTGCAGTTCACTTGTATGCTGAAAAGAGCCTGGCCACACCAGGAAAATAAAGCTCAATTGACATTTTCATGCTGGGACCATTTGTTACCCCTTAGGGCTGCTGAACTCCAGAGCTATTTCTCTCTGATCCTTTAATATCCATCTGTTAATAGCACATTTAGCACATTGCACTGGGAACAAGAGGGTGATGGGGTTGGAGTTGAACTATATATATGAGGAACACAGCAGAAACATGTGCTTCCTGCTCTCCAGAGACTGATAACAAAACAAAACAAAAATGCCATTGAGAGCTGTTGTTGCAGTGGAACAAAGCGTAATAAAAGCTCTTCAAAGAGCCATCTGGACTGTGCTAAGGATGCTGTTCCATGCTAAACACCCATCCTTTGGCAAGCCTGCATTATGATCAACATCTAGGGTTCTTGGATCTATTCTATCAGTCTCAAGCTGGAGAGCTCCACAAGTTGTCAATAACTCCTTGAAGGTTTGATTGCAGACTCTGCTGACAGGCTCAGGCCTGGTGTGAGATGAAAAAGCATGTTCTTAATGACTTTACATACTTATTTTTGCATTTTTTGGAGGAAAAATCTGTAACTTTTTTTTTTTCTGTTCACACAACTGGGTTTGGAAGTGAGGTATGATCTTGAGGAGAGTTTTTGCTAATTCCATTGGATGACCGACTATCTCTATTCAGTGTGGCAGTGAAGCTCATACTGATTGCAGTGAAGAAGAGGTTTTACCTCTATTTGTAAAGGTCAGCAAAAAAGAGCAATTGCAATAGAAAATAAATCATCCTATGTTCTTCTTTTTCTTTTAGTGATGAAATCCAGTTACTCTATAATCCATGTCTGCTGAAAATTGTTGTTTAAAACATCATTGTTCTTTCTCTGTCTTGAAATCAATTGTCTTAAGCATTTGCTGACAGTTCCTATACCCAAAAGCAAAGACAAAATATTAAACTATGTTTAAAGTCATTATTCTTTTACCCTGGGCTAACACATCCTTCCCCTGTGTTTGATGGCAAGCACTCAAAGTTGTGGATCTAGTCCCCAGTGCTGAAGAGTTAACTCTCTCATTACAGCAGCTTCCCATCTCACCATGGAGAGTACAGACAAAGCCAAAGGAACTGGAATGGCTTAAATATCCACCCATCACAGCAGTTCTTGTCCTACACACAGATTTGTTGGAGCTACTGGCAGCTGATGTAGACTAGGTTGTCCTAGACTTTCCAAGAGAAGTTGGATCCAGGGCAAAGAAATCTCAGGATAAAGAAGATCAGAGAAAATCTTTGTGCCTTTGAGCAACTTATTCCTCAGCTGGTTCTTATGTCTGTCAGATGAAGTTCAGTGTTAATCCAAGTACAGGCATGTTGACTGTAAGACAAGAGAAAACCTTGGTGGGAATGATTTACATTTAGTCTCCTGGATATGTACATCTACAGTCTCAGTTGCCAAGTGTGAAGAAAAGAGGATGAAGGCTGCTTATAAGATCTCTTTCTTGTGTTTGCGACACTGATAGAAAGAAAAATAATTTCTCTTTTGCTCTCTTTTAAACTGAGCGAAGCTGGTTTACAAATCATGCAATTATTTTTGTTTGTTTGTTTGTTTTTTGTTTGTTTGTTTCCTGGTTTGAGGTAAAACAGAACTAATTTTCTGTTCAGTAATTTTACTTTTTTCAACTGGGCCTCTTCTAACTAATGAAACTCTGAAATTAACAGCATATTGTTCAGAAACTGCTCACTCTCACAGTGATAAGACCTGATTATACCAAGGAATGGTATGCAGAGAGGCCCTTGCTTATACTTATTGCTATAACAACCAAGGTCAGGCAAATTTGTTATTT
>BJBW01008970.1:0-36571 GCA_004320125.1 Scolopax mira
GAAATGAGGGGTAGGAGAATTTGCCTCTCCTTTCCAAATTGTAGGCTTTGAGGCCAGAAGGGGATGCTCACCTAGTCTACAAGAGGCAGGCAAGAGAAGAAAATCCATGCCCTGGCCCTGTGTCAGCTGGACCAGGTAGACATCTAACGGGGTTGCAAAGTCTCCAGCCACACAGCACAGCTTCCCCAACCAGCAGTAGGAGAGGCTTAGCCAGAATCCCACACCAGTCATGGCTCTGCTGGAGCCATATTCCTTCCAGGGAATGCTCTTTTCTCTCCACCAGCCTCTGCAATGAGCTTTTGAGACATCTTGGCTTGCCCAAAGTTGGCTGGCATACCCCTTTCCTAGCGCTGCACCACACGGCAGTGATGGAGCTCAGAAAAACAGGGGCTTGACCAGCTCCTCCTGTGACCTGTCTCTGATGATGAACTGCTCTCCCTAAAACATCAGCGCTTTATTTTCAGGTAGTGCTCTGCTGATTTCTACCTCCTGCCAAAAAGATCACATTTTTGCCTTTGCCTGCCAAGCCAGAGGTTTGAATAGTGAAGAAGGCAATTATTTATTAGACAAAAAGAAAAAGAAAACTCACAACCCAAGGTTCCTCATGGTGCCTGAGTCAGGGAATCTGCATTTGAGTGGGGAAGGAGTATGTGGCACATCTTCCCCTTTGAGCCAACTCAAGAATGAGATGATATGAGATGAGCCCCAAAGGTGCCTTTCCCAGGAGATCCCCTGGCCACTCCAGGACCTACCAGATCACATGCATCCTGGCTGAGATACCTGTGTGGAAGCTGGCAGAGGTTCAGATCTCGGCTTCCCCATGGGTGTACTAACAGCTCAGCTCTGTGGACTGTTAATTTTTCTTTGTGGCTGTCAAGAAAGTGCGAAACTTCCATTGTCAAGGGGAGTAACCACATTTTTTCACTCTCAGAAAACATTTTTCACTCTGAGGGTCTACAAAACTATTTCCCACTCAATCCCACTAGCTTGAAATAAGAGGAAAATATAATAAAGTTAAAAGGTTTGGGCACAGTATTGAACTTTTCTGAAGCCTCCAGTGTATTCTGCCCTGGAGTTTTGGTTGAGCCCATTGCAGAGAGATGAGCCAAGCACAGGCTCAGAGCAGGATGCTCTTGGAGATGAGAAGCACTGTGCTTCCCGAGCTTGGGTCTGGGCACGCAGCTGAAATGCAGAACATAAAAAAGCACTAATTCCCTCACTGCAGGCATTTACACTGAAATACCGAAGAGGTTAAAAGCTGTGTTTGCAGCTGCACCAGGAGTGGTGCCAATTCCCAGATTGAAATCTGGGAATAATTGATTCGTGTTTCCAGAATCGTTTTTATTGAAGAGGGGTGAAAAGAGAGAGATTGCTATTAAAACTTTAAACCACCAAGCTCTTAGCATATGGGTATGTTGGTGGCTGCTGTCAGTCTGCCCTGTGAGCTGCCCTGCTCTGACTTTGGTGCCACCAGGCATGGGCTGAACCAGATGGTTATGGGAGAACCAGGGAGATGGCAAGAGAGATCAAGGATGCATTTGCTTTCAGAAAGCTTAATACTTCTAAACAGTCAACCTACCAGCCAGGTCAGGCACATTGGTGGGAAATTAGGTAAACTGAAAGAAGGAACTATGATGAGAGACACAGAATTTTACACAGTGGAGAACTGGTCTCAAAAGGGGGTTAAACAGTCCCAAGTCTGCTGCTTTCCACCAGAAGTTGGAACTGGAAATGGGTGGCAGAGCCATCACACTGCTCTGAACAAGATCAAAGGAGCAATGCAGCTCTGGAATTGGATGCCAAAATTCCTCAAGGTGTTTGAATTAGGCACATAGTATTGCAAGTTGTGTGTGAGCACTGCAAGGCAGAACATCCTCTCAAACACCTACAAGATCATTGCCCATTGGAGATTGCCCCCTGATAGAGCAGGGGTTTTGTGTTGGATCAGCAGGAAAACAAGTTACGTAGTGAGCACTAAAGAAATGTTTTTTTGCTGTCATTTCATGTTTCCAGGTTGTCAGGCTGTTCCATTTTTAGTTTTAAAAAGAATTATTCCAGGTTTCTTTAGAATGTGAGATAATTGTATTTTTAGTGGCGATACAGGGTGCTAAAAAAAAAATTAAATGCAACATCATAATTCATCTGAATCAGATTTTTTTCTCCTGTTGATTTATGCTGGTGGTTTTGGTCAAATTTTGATTCTATTTGACTTTGAATCCTCATAAAAAATTTTTTTCCCCTTTGTTTACTTCCTCGTTCTCAAAAATACCAATATTTCTCACAAAACGGGCAAGAAGGCCTTTTCCTGGTCAGTATTCTCTGAGAAACAGTAATCATTTTTATCACTGCCTCCCATAATACCATTGAATCTGAAGTTAATCTTTAAACTTTTTCACAGGTTACCATTTATGAACTCTCAGCAAAGAGTCACACAGCTGTATGCCGTTTGCCTTTACCAGACTGCAAGTTGAACACCTTGCTAAGTTGAACACCTTGCTAAGTTGCATCTTGTGGTACATTTTCCACCATGGATGGACTTTGGGAGAACATCTCAATTCCATTTGGCTTGCACACTCTGCATTTGCATGAGTTCTGCAGGAAACATCTGGTTTGCTGCACGTCAAGATGCTCGGTAGTTCTGTGAGAAGTCTATGGCAAATGAATCCCAGAGCTTTCCTTCTCTTGGTCTGGAATTTGAGAGTAGATTTTCAAAATTGAGCATAATCTCGCGCAGAGAAATCCAATTCAAACTTGTCCATGGGACTTTGGCTCCAAACTTTTTGAGAATCCATTTGGTTTCATTTGGATGTCCTTGAATTAATATTTCACCCCAGAAGCGATCCCTCTCCTATGCAGAGTCCAGAAGGAAATTTGATTCAACATGATCATGCCTTTTTTCAGTACCTCTGGCAAGTAATAGGCGATTTTATAGCCCTCAACTTGGGAGTCCATATTTGGCCACCAAGAGAGCTTTCTGAGCTTTTTATTTCATTCTTATGATTCCTTGATGAAACTCATGAGCAAGAGAGAGAGACTTGGCTTGAAGCTTGGGAAGGCTAGCCAGACCATGAGAGACACATCTCATCTCCACTGTGGGACAGGAGCTCCCTGAGAAGGCTGAAAGGGCTGAACTGAGATGTTTTAGAGACATGGTGCTTCTTTCTCTCGCTAGTTGCAGTATGAATTTCTGCCCTGGGTGGAAAAGCTGCTGGTTTTGGGAACAGGGCTACCACTTCGACACAGCAGTAGGGCATAATTGAGATGATACAGTGCACGATGGACTGACATTTAATATAAATTGCATCACCTGTGTCCCTGAGAAGACAATATAGCCCAAGGTAATTCTGCGAGCAGCAATTCCCACTCCCAAATTAAGACATTATTCCCTAGCCAAGAGCCACCACCATCCTTCTACCGGGTGTTGACAACCAGCTCTCAGGAACTGACGAAGAGACCCAACTGAAACAACAAACTCCCTCAGCAGGGCCCAGGCAAGCTCCCTGTTAACCGGAGCCCAACACGTTCAAAATTTATCGCTGATAATCGTTACAGTGAGCGGTGGCTGGAAACGAGCACAGCCAAGGCACAGCGTGCGGCAGCGACACCGCAACACGTGCAGGGGTAGGATGTTCTCTGTGTTCAGGCAGGTCGGGGCTGAAAACTATCAGCTCCCGTTGATGAGGAAAATGAAGAAAATAAAAGGAATTGGCGCGTCCTCTTCCGCATCAGCTTGGAAATGCAGCACAAACCTTCCAAGGCTACGGCTTGGGGGAGGAGATGGATTCAGCACGTGCTGGTTTGTGCTACCAAGGCACCAGGAGCGGTAGAAAAGCTCACTCCTTATATCCATGAGGTCACCCACCTTCATAATGCTGCTTGACTCTACTACAAACGACACCAGGAGATACGAGCCAACGCAGGCTGAGGAGATACATAAGAAAAGCAGAAGGAGGGGTTGAGGAGGGGGGGATGTGAGGTCATCTGCACTGACAGTGTGTTAGCTACTCACATTAGAGCAGAGAACAAAGCCATCAACTTTATTGAACAAACTTCCAACTGGTAACGAGGCTTGTTCTTCCAGTTATAGCATTGAAAGAGCAACATCTGGCCCGGAGCCTTCTAGAGGCCAAATCTTTCTCTGTTGCAACCTCACTGCTGTCAGCAGAGTAACACCAGGGGTGAATTTGTTCGTGAGAAACTAAGGCAACGAGAGGGGCAAACAGTGCAGGGTCCTGCTTGAAAAAACTCAAGTTTTTCTGCAGAGCAGGCCAGGTATCTGAGCAATAAAGATTGTCACACTTTTAATCACTGTGCATAATAAGCAAGGGGGATTTTTTTTTTTCTTCTTTTTTTCTGTAATTAGCAGAGAAAACCCCAAAGCTGGTGTTTCCTTTCCATTTTCTGATTTATTTCCCCATCAGCTAAGCCACCAGATCAGAGCAGAGACACTCATTCGGTGGGGAAAGTTGGGAGAACATCTACCTGTTTTCTCACCTCCCCGCTTAAAATCCAATAAAACATAAGAGAAAGGGAAAGGAAAAATACCACTGTTTTTAAAGGCACTTGGTGAGCTTCAGCAGCCGCTGTTTATTGAGCTTTCCATAGCTTGTTTCCAATTATTGTAAGGTGTCCAGAAGCTATGGCAACACAGCAATAATCTTCCAGTGCCTAAGAAAGTTGCTGGGTACAAAGGCTTTACAGGGAAGAAGAGAAACCCTGGATGAAAAATCTAGCTGGTGGCTCAGGTGACATCCAGCACCACCCATCCCTGCTCCCGTTCTCCTGAAAGCACAGTAGAGGCAGATGGTTCTGGGTTATTCCTGTCAGTGGAGTGTAGAACTCATCAGTACTGCCCGTGAAGGCTCAGGATTTGACCAGGGTGATGGGGACTGCTTCAACACCAGCTTCAACCAGCTGTCGGACCAACAGCTCAACATCAGCTACTGTGCTTGCTCTGTGCTGAGACACTGCCTGAATGCTGACATTTTAACAGCGCGGTCCCTTCCCTGCACATGATACGGCAAGGGGGAATAACAGGATGTATTAATGTCATTTTAGATAATAATATTCTTCTCAGAGAGGGCTTTCTGGCACCATATGTCCCTCTGCGAGAGAACTCTATCCCTATCGCTCCAGCATTAGCTCTGGGCTTGAAAGCAATCCATTTGGGCCATTAAAATGACTTGTGAAATGTGGGATAGTTATCAAGTAATTAGGACCACATTTCCTTTCTCTCCCAGCCCAGAGCTCTGCACTCCGATCTCAGTTCACCTTCAGCTTCTCTTCACCTTCGCCCATTACAGACCAACGTGAGCACCAGGTTTTTGGGTGGTGTCTTTCCTCCGTTCCCCTCCCCTTCTTGCTTAGCTGGCATTCGTCACCCACAGTATTCCTTTTGTGTGCGAACTGTGAGAGGAGCTGGGTTTGGAGAGGTGCCAGGGAAGGTTTCCCCATTTTCCATCTTCTGTGCAATGGGAGCCATCAGTGCCCCAACGCTGATGAGATAGCTACGGTTGAAAGGACTGTCCAGGACTCGTCTCCCATGGCCAAGAGTGAAGCTCTTGGAAAAATCAGATATGTAAAAGAGCCATATGTCCCTCCATGAGGTGGGGATTACCATGGGGCTTGGAAAACGTGCCTGAGTTACCTGGCTTTGTGACACTGCTGGGGCCTGGTGTGGGGATGAAGTCCCTGCTGGACTGCATTTCAAAGCCCTCTGCTCCAGGCTGCGTTGGAAAATGCGGCTTGCTCAAATATCGATGGGGTTGGGATCCCATCGTGGTCTGCGGAGTGTTTGGATGGGAAGGAGAATACCCCTCCTCACTCCCATGTGTCCCCGCAACAGAGGGTCCTGGGTTGGAGCCATGAACTGGAGCTGCTCACATCCCTCACACATGACCTGTCCTCCTGTGTTTTCTCCCCTCTTTTTATGCTCACAAGTCCACTCTTCCAAGCCCAGGTGATCACAGCTCAGCAGGAGCCAGCACTTGCAGCATCTCTGTGCTGGAAACAGGCCCAAGGATGTTAATGCTGCCTCTGGCAGGAGAAACGTGTATGTGCATGTGCCTCATGGACACGGGTGCAGGACCTTGTTCCTGGAAGTATCTCTCACAGTCAGGGCTTACCCTTAGGGCCTTGGCCACTCTTTCCCCACCATAAGTCTGCATAGGGCATCATGCTGAGTGGTCCATGCTGCCAGAGTTGATGCTCAGCTCTGTCAGTCCAAGGGTTTGACCATCTTCCAGCTCTATTTTTGACCAAGAAAGTGGTTTATGTAAGCAGGGTCAACCTCTGTATGTTATTTCCCCTTCACACAAGCAAAGGCACTAATGCTTGCAACCAGTTGTCCGTTGCCATATCATGGTCCCATACTGCCTGGGGAAGGGAGCAGGTCTGAGACCTCACTGTGACCTTCCCACACTGTGCCCTGCAACTCAGCTGCAGCCAACCTCATCATCTAGACCCTGCCACGGATGTCGTTCCTCCATCTCATCCTTTCTCTGGCTCTTGAAGATGTGTCCACAAGAAATCTCCCCAAGGAGATTTTTTGCGACTTCACCTGTCCCTCAACCCCACAGAAACACAGCTTGGAGACTTTCACTCCCCTCTTTCCTACCCTTAACTCCAGAACACGCTCTCAAGCCCTCACAGAGGCTCATTTCTCATCAGAGGACAGCCCTGCCAGGTATGCTCCTTACCACCCTTTCATTTCTGCCTCCTGGCCCCGAAACATCAATTCATTATGGAAAGCAGCAGGCCTGAGGACACCGAGTCCCAGAAGCACCTGGCTGAAGCCACTAAATGATCAGCTGGGAATGAGTCATGTTAGCAACCCAAGCCCAGGAAACCCAGCCAGATCTCTCTGCGCGCGACTGAAATAGATCGTAACTAACTGACTGATTACAGTCTTTGGCCAAATCCTAGTGAATTAGAGCGGTTTGCAGGGGGATGCAAGGATAGGAGCTATTATTAGCACTGCTATTCATTATTTGGGTAGCACTCCTATTGTCTCCAGTGCTTTCTGAATTGTCAGCAAGACAGTTCCTGCTCCTAGCACACAGGATCGTTGGGATCCAAGGGAGTGACTGGAGATGAGCTATGAGCTGTGGGGTGGATGTGCTAACACTCCTTTGGTGAAGGGGGAAACTGGACCACCGGAGGCAGCACGGGGCCAGGAATTGCCACACCACAGCTCCCACCGAGGAGTGGCTGCTACTGAGTCCTGCAAGGTGGGAGTGGGAGTAGGACAAAGTGGTAGAGACTGGAGGGAAACATCTCACGTAGGGTAAACGTTGGAAACATCTGGAGTATGAGGCCAGGGAGGTTCTAGGTGCAGAACCTAGAACCTCCCTGGAAGACAGACAAAGGGGAGGTGAGCAGCTGGGGAGGTAGGAGCCAGTTTGCCCTGCAGACGTGCTTACGTGGTCTTCTGCTATGTGGTCACCAGGAGTGGAGAGTTTGGTGCTGCCATCTAAAGCCCTTCTGCAGAAATCTCAACTTCACACTGCTGGAAAAGACAGGGTGGAAAATATCACCCCAGCGCAACCTAAAAATTAACAACACAGAAGGTTATTTTTAGGAATCTCATTGCTCATAAGCTGGAATTTCACCCAAGTCTCAGGCTTTAGAGGGGGAGAAGGACATCTGGCCTTTACAGGTCCTCGGATGAGCCCCGGTATCTCTCAGCTCCTTGGTGGTGGCGACATGTCTAGACACTCTGGGAAGCATTCAATCAGGAGAAGGAAGAATGGGTCCTGCTGTTAGGAACAATGCATGAGGAACAAAATGGCCCATTTTTATTCTGTGCAGCTGAATATTAGGTCACTGAAAGTTTTAGTTACAGCAAAAAATAACTCAAAAAACAACAAAAAAATTGGAAATGAAACTGTATCTATTTTGGGGAAATTGTTTTTTTAAAATTTTAATAGGCTTCCTTTTCAACTCTTTTCCAGCTGATTTTTTTCTTCTTTGAGTTCCATGATTATTGATGGCTGTAGCACTAATGTGCTCGGAAAAAGCTCATTTGAGAACCATGTTTTTTAAATTATAAAATATCTGAAAGACATTTTTCTTTTCTTCAGCCAACAATTGCCCAGTTTTCCCAAGCAGACTTTATTCCATGGCATTGGATACATCGGACCAAAACTTGGCTTTGAAGATGAGTGAAGAGAAGCCTGTTGCACTTCTACCATCGAGCTGTCTTCATGAACATGTACCAGATGTCTGGGGAGAGGGGAAGCCAGGGACCATGTTGGTCCTGGGGGACTCACACTCGCTGGCACACTGAGTGATTTCTGGTGTCACTAAAAAACCCAAACTGTTCTTTTTTTTTTTTTTTTTTTCAAAAGTGGAATCCAGGAGTTCTGGAAAGAGCTGTGGGTAGACATAGATGTGGTTTGTCTATCTGGAGCGTATGTTGTGGTGGTAGTGATTTCCGCTGACCGACTTGCTGTGCAACAGACCTGAGATATTCCAAGAAAGGGGGAGGGAAAATGTATCAGCCAAATGATCTTCAAGACATGGCTACATCGTTGCTGGAGGGATGAGGAGGTGATTCCACACAACATAACTCTTCAACAATAAAAGCCACAACCAACATAGAGTCAAACCACAGGGGAAGTGATGCAGTAGATTTTCAATACTCAAACCAGGCAACCCTCTGCTTCCCTGGATTACACTCCAGCCCAGAGTTGCCTTCCTGGACTGCCCCACTCAAGGGCATGCAAACCATACTCCATTGCTCAGTTTAGGTGTGCCCTGTTGTTTCTAAACTGGGAAATTCAACTTGACTATGCTACAGGTCAATGATGCCCAATGGCATTGGCTTCATTTTCAGCAAAGTAAGTTCAAAACAGGCCAATTCCTATCTATGGTGAAATACATTCAGTGTTGGAGAAACGCCTAACAGCGATCCAAAGACAGATTCCCATCATTACAGCTGTCAAGAGGAGATGCTTAAGAAAATAACTTAACAAACAGAGAAAGGAGGAAGGTGGCTATTTCCTGTCAGACCTTGCAGTTTTTAGCAAACTCTTATCTCAGAGTCAAAGCCTGGGATGCTGTGGATGTGCCTATAACATCTACCAACTGCTTGCAGTCCTACCTGAATGGCTCTTCCTGCTGGAGCAGAAGTGAGACTCTGTGGCATGGGCCCTGCCAACCACCAGTGGAAGAGGGGACATGGATCTCCTGAACTCAGCAGTTGTGGCTAGACTACAACCTTCTTGCACTTCTTGGGTGACCTCCTGGCTCTTGATGGTATAACAATGATTACTTAAACATGCCCAAGTATCTACTGTCAGGAGCTGACAGAACTGTGGAGTCTCCCAGGAACAGCTTTCAAGATCTTGCCTAAGTGCAATGAATGAGGAGTTTCCCTGTTTGATCTTCAACCCCTACTCTGCCATTTGAAATTTATAATTTCCCTTTACCCAAAGAGAACAAGAAATCAATATGCAGTTTAATACAACAACAACACAAAAAAAAAGTGAAATCAGAACTTTCATTTTAAGGAAAAAAGCAGAAAATTCAGCTGTAATAGGAAAACTTCTTCTTGAAATGCTACACAAAACATGACGGATGAGCAGAAACAGCAATAACAGAGAGTGCTTGGAGTGTTCTTCTCTTCCATAAATCTATTTAGCAGCTACCAGCTGAATGCAGTGTCTCTTGGAAGCAGATTGGCAAGGTCTGGGAGTCCTTCCAGTCTGTTCCCAGAACAGCAGTGGAGGTAAGTGATTATTCAACCTTTTTGATGGTCCTTGCTTACAGTGGGAAAGTTCATGGACAAGCTAATCCCCACCAGCTCCACATGCACAGACACTTGATCCAGAGCATCTAAAGCTAAAGAGACCAGGGGTATGGAGACCTATGAACTAAGAGCAGGTAGGGTTCACCGTCAGGTAGTTTCCCATAACAACTGGTTAAACAACGTTTTCTGTCTATCTCCATTTTCTTGGTAAGTTCAGAGTTCCACTAAAAATAATCTCTGTCTTTTATTGCTGGGGAAGAATCCCAGAGTCTTCACAGAAACGGGGTTACTAATCTTCATGGATTGGGTGTTAGGATACCCCAAAAAGCTCGGAAACTGGCAAAATTAAATTAATGAGACTTTCTCATTTATTGTTAAAAAAAAATAAAAAATTCTCCTGTGTGTTTATGGCAGCTACAGATCCAGAGGCCTTTCTGGTTTCCAAATAAACTGTATTTTCTGGAGGTTTGGGGTTGGCTGTGCTACGGTATGAACTTCAGAAGTAGGAATTGATGAGATCTTTAGCAGGTATGGACAAAATAAATGGGAAAAGACCCCAGCTCCGTGCTCCGGTAGGGAAGGAGGGGCTCTGGTCACCTCTTGGGGACCCAGCTGCTCACCTCTTTGCTAGTTCAGAGGTTGTATGTGCCTGCACTGAGCTCTTAGGTTCACCTGGGCAGCTTTGCTTCACCTGGGGGGGGTTTCAAGAATACACTGCTATTGACCATGATTATATTACACCAGTAGCACTTCTGCCAAATTCCCTGTGTGAATTTGTGTGAAAAAAAAAAGGAAAGAAAATAAAGAAAATAATGGAAAGATTCATAGAATGAGGCAGAAATCTATCTAATCAATTGTTTTTCATAAGAGAGGGAGAAAGGGAGTCTTGTTCTTTAAAACACACAAATCTCCTGAGCTCTGTGTGTGTTACAGCAGTGGGATGGAGCTGTGGCTTCTTGCAAAGCAGCTTCTCAAGAGCTCTGTAGCCTGCAGACATCATTAGGGGAGGGCAATTATCAGCCTTTCTGCCCAGGGAAGGAGTTGAAGCTGTCCATGCCTTGGCAGCCACTTCATGCTATTTCTCACGGGGGCTCTGGTATGGCAAACTCTCAGTCAGCACACACCTCTGGAGAGGTTCATGTAGGCAACCATTTTCCAAAATTGACAAAACACACAAAATTGGGAAGGAAGGGGAAACCTATATGGATGAAAGCTTCAGAGGGAGACCAAAAAAAAAAAAAAAAAGCTAAGCAAATTCCAGCTGCAGAGCAGGGACACGGTACGACAGCTTGGAGTCTGTCCTTGGCTTTACTGAAAATTTTCAGAGAAGGAAGAAAACCCCCACTGTTTCCCAGCTTCTGATGAGAAAGGCTGGTGAGCACTGCAGAGGGCATGAGGCCAGACAGGCCTTCAAAAGTGTTTCCTTGGATTTTTATTTCTGAGACTAGCAAGACTGGAGTAAGACTACCCTTTGGAAGAGCATTTTGGGAATAGTCCTAGGCACAGAGATGCCTTCAGCCTTCTGCTAAATATTTAGGAGAAAACCCAAAAGGATTCAGAAGCAGAAAGGATCAGTCCAATGCCATGTGGGGAGCTTGGGACAAAGCCAAAGACAGAGCTGAGCCTTTCCAGATCTCAGCCCGGATATTTAAATGTAAACCCATCCTTCTACACCTCAGTCCAGTTTCTCTACCTGCCTAGTGTGCTCACTGGTCCAGCTGGCATTTGGGGCAAAACTCTGCTATCTGTAGCATGAATTAATTCTTCCTTCCTTTCTCTTGATGATGCTAAAAAAAAATAAAAAATAATAACAGCAATCCTTGAGCAGATAATATGGAAAAGCTAATATGGAGAAACTATTTTTAGATCTCAAGGTATTGGATCATCCTTTGTTATGGCAACGAAACTTGTTACTCCTTGTTTCCTCTGGTCTTTTACACGCATCATAGTCATCAAGGATTCAATCCAGCTTACCATAAACATTCAAAAACCTCAGGATTTTAGAACTTATTTGTTGCGCGACTGGTAAGAACATTAAAAAAGTGAGGAAAGAATAAAGCCTGTCAAAAACCAGAGTCTCAGAATGAAGGAGGGAACTCTAGCCTGAGGAGAAACCCTGTGCCTCTGGAGAAATTGTACCCGAGACTTGGGTGTGGAAGCTAGAGCAGGTGACATCTGGAGGTCCCTTCCAGCCTGCACGATCCTCTGTGTCTATGACACCAAAACCCCATAGCAAACCCAGCCTAGAGTGCGGGCAGATCAGGGTCTCCAAAACAATGAAATGCTGCCTGGTTTCAGTCCAAAGCAATAAATCTTTCCTCGCAGAGGTTACTCTACACTTGGATCAAGCTTGCAGAAAGATT
Organism: Scolopax mira; assembly: GCA_004320125.1. Taxonomy (NCBI): domain Eukaryota; kingdom Metazoa; phylum Chordata; class Aves; order Charadriiformes; family Scolopacidae; genus Scolopax; species Scolopax mira. The sequence continues at coordinate 12,115 of BJBW01008970.1, forward strand.
TGCCAAGGTTCAGCAACAAGGTTCAGAGCAAATGCTGAAACCAGGTGTGCTGTGCTTTTTAGAGGTTTATTGCAAAGTCCATGTACAACCACAGGAGATATCTTACCTGCAATGCCTGCTCTGAGATGGGGCAGAAGGTAGACTAGGAGTATGTGCTGTCGTTTCTTCTAGTAAATGAATTGAGTAAAACATTCAGGGTAGCTTTGTGTGTTGAGTTACCTTTTTGACACCCATACTGGGAATACAGAAACTTTGTAAAACACACACAAAAAGCATGTCATAGAACCTTGGGCAGAGAAATAATCTTTTCCACTGTGTAATTCTGCTGCACCTTGCAGAAGCTGCATAAAAGACCAGGCATCCTGGACAAAACAGGACAACGTTCCTCAATCTTCCCTATTCACTCACGATAAAACCTCGTGACTCCCTCTTTTGTTATTTTATTTTGCTAGAACATAATGTATTTTCTTTTAGCCAGCACCATTTGTAGCATCATCTCAGCTGTTTGGACTGAAAAAAAACCACAACAAAAACAGGAGAGCAGTGCTTTTGAAAATAGGTTGGGTTTCAGCATTTTTAGGACAAGGCATTTCCATTTCAAAACACAACAGTTCATTTTAGAGAAACGTGAGCAGAAAACAGACAACCTGCTCCATTTGATCCATGCTTTAAATTTTTTCCTATTTTCTTCAAACATATCCATTTTAAAGAAAACAACTAAAGAAATCTGGAGGGAGCTGGCCAACAAACAGAAGAAAGACCAGCTATTCAAAATAGTGACAACTGAACTCTTCAGCACCAAAACATTAGCAATTTTTGGCTCATTCTAGATTTTCTTTGTCTTCCCTATCTCAGCCACAACGTGTCATGCCCAGAAGTTAACCAGAGGGAAAGAGCACTCTGAGCTTTCAGAATGGGGAAAAGTCTGGCATTTCAGTGTTTGAAATGACACAAATTTGAAATGCCAAATGCGGCTCCAGGACCATTGTCCAAAAAAAAAAAAAAAATTATATAGAAATGTCAGAACTGACACAATGTGTAAGTGATTTGAAATGCTGAAGATCAGAACAGGAGCTGAAATGCCTGCAAAATACTTAGTTTCAAGTCATTATATGACCAAATCTAATTTCCCTGCATGTCTTGCCTTTCAAAGAGAGAACATGACCTCTACCTTGCTGGTGGCTGGTAGAAGAGAAAGGCTCAGGGGAAGAAGCTCAATATAGTTTCTCGTTTCATCATACTCCTTCATGTAGTCCCCATAACTATCTTGAGATGAAATATGGCCTAGCTGGGCAGTTTTATATCTTACAATTGATGGGTGCTCTTCTTGGGCCCGTGCAATCGTACCTATAGATTAACACTGTTCCCATAAACTGAGCCAGTGCAAAAGTTGTTCTTAGTCTCCTGGGCATCAAGGTCCTCCTGAGACCACAGCCGTAATAAAATAAATAAATAAAAAAAACCCCAACAACTGAGCCAGAGCTGCACTTTCCCTGAGGGAAGTTGAAGCGTATTCTGAATTGATTTGAAACCAATCCAATCAAAAGAATGAAATATTCCCCAATCAGGTGAAGCTGACTAAAATGAAGTGTTTCATTTCAGGTTCATCTCCCACCACCCTTCAAAATAAAATGGAAAGGAAAAAAAAAAACTATAAAAAGAAGAAAAGTGCAAGTTTTCAGCACAATCACATTTCTTCCCCATGAGAAAGAGCAAATTTGTGGAAGTGGCAAGTTTCCTTGGAAAAATCTTCCTCAACAGCACTTCTCCGCTGTGCACAATCTCCAAAAACTCCATTCACAGGAATTATGGATCAGGTGTTTTTGTATCTGTCCCTAAGTCAAGCTCCCTTCTCAGAGATGTTTCCCAAAATCCATTGCAGACAACAACATGATGTCACAGAATCACAGAAAGATAGAGATTGGAAGGGACCTCTAGTCCACCCCCTGCCAAAGAAGGTTCACCCAGAGCAGGTTGCACAGGAATGTGTCCAGGGGTGTTTTGAATGTCTCCAGAGAAGAAGACTCCACCACCTCACTGAGCAGCCTCTTCCAGGGCTCTGCCACCCTAAGAAGTTCCTCCTCAAGTTTAAGTGGAACTTCCTGTCTTCAAGTCTGTCCCTGTTGCCTCTCGTCCTGTCCCTGGGCACCACTGAAAAAAGACTGGCCCCATCTTCTTTATACCCACCCTTTGAGTATTTAGAGGTGTTGATCAGATCCCTCCTCGGTCTTCTCTTCTCCAGACTAAAAAGACCCAAGTCCCTCAGTCTCTCCTCATAAGGGAGATGCTCCAGGCCCCTCATCATCTTTGTAGCCCTCTGCCATACCTTCTCCAGAAGTTCCCTGTTCTTCTTGGACTGGGATGCCCAGAACTGGACCCAGTGCTCCAGATGAGTCCTCACCAGGGCAGAGCAAAAGGGAGGATGACCTCCCTCCACCTGCTCATCACACTCTTCCTGATGCCCCCCAGGATGCCATTGGCCTTCTTCACCATCCTTGGACATCATAACTTTGAAAGCATGCCATACCTAAAATTTAATTCCATCAAACACTGACACCCACCCATCCCATCCCTTTTCTTTACTTGTATTTCTGCAAATAATAATGTAATTGTATGCATACCTTGCGAGTGTGCCTGTGTAAAATCCCATTTTTTATTGCTAGAAAATACCACCATCTTTGGGGACTACTGCTGCCTAGCAGGTGAAGAAGGACTTGCACAGCACAGAGACATTTTCTCTGTTACATGGGGCCGTGGCCGGGCGCTGAAACGCAGCCATCTGCACGGAGCCAGGCATGACAGCAACACATGAAGGTCCTGGAAAAGAGGAGGAAAAGCTAAGGCGTTTTCCTCTTCCCTGACTGCACAGCTCGGCTTGCAGCACCACCTTAATATCTTTCCCATATTTTCTCCGACACTGCCTGGAAAATGGCTCACAATTATTAGCCCCATGTTCTCTGCAGCAAGCTAAAATGCTGAGGAAAAAAAAAAAATCAATTAGATTTTCAGAGGATTTTTTTTCTGAGGGCAGAAGACATGAGTTGCTAAATGCTTTCCCCAACAACACCAAGGGATGCTCTGGGGACACAGCAAACAGAGAGTAGGTGTGAGAGGACATCCATCAACACTCAGCCTCTGAAGCACCTTTTCTCCTCCAAAAAGCTGGCTTTCAGCAAATCCCTTACAAGGACTTTCCATGTTATACCAGCTAGCCAAGGAGTTGTGCAATTAGATGTCAAACATGTTTGGAGAACAAAGTGTGTAAACGGGATGTAATGCAATACTACGTGTTTATTTCTGAACACGAATCCAAGCAAATCCATCCGTGGCCACTTTGCAAGATGAATAAAATCTACCAGCTTAAGACATCTTGCAGTATTTCTTCTCCCTCTTCTTTCACTAAAGAACCGGGATGAAATGTTTTTAATAAAATGCTTTTTAAAAAATACATATATATATCAAAGTTCAAATAAATCTTTACTATAATCAGAAGAATGCAGAGAATTGTAAAAGTTTAGCAGGGGTCACTTCTGACTGGCCCCAGCTCCATAAAGTACAGTTTGATGTCTTGTAGTTTATAGCTGTACAAAGCCCAGCTCTTCTGCATTCAGATTGGCTGTTAATGTTGTAATGATGTTTAACTGCTGACAAATGAATTACAGGTGGGGAGTGCATTGCCCATTTAAGACAAGGACTGCTTAAGTTAAAAAATCTGTCATTTTTATTTGGTTGCTTTTTTAAATGTTTCTTTTTAATTCCCTCAAGCAAACAGATTAAGGAACATCATAGCCTGTCAAGTAATGTATGTTTGTAAAAACACTACATCTCTTTGATGCATCTACCATGGGCTGGAGAGGAGAGAGAGAGGTTTTCTTTCACTTGCAGTGTAGCTTCTTTTTATTTTTTGCCACTAATTATGGAATTTCTCATTAAAATAACAAGCAGCACGTCTGGCTGGGATTCCAGCACATGTTTTCACTTTTGGAAACCAATGGGAACCGTATGCTTTCTTCCTTCTTCCATGTCCCGTGCAGCAACAGGAGTGCAGAGACCAGCATTAGCATCCCTGCCGTGTTCCACCAGACCCTTGGCCAGGCATCAGGAGAAGACACTCTCCCAACGGTAGACCCAGCTCACTCTGGGCACAAGGTGGATGTTTTGTTCACCAACTAATTTAAAAAATTTAAAATTCATGACAGATTTTTGGACCTGATCTTTATTCAGTTTCCCTCTTGGGCCTTCCTCCTCTCTTCTTCCTCTCCCTCCTTGTCCTGTTGCATTTTTTTTTCTCATGGCAAAACTGTCTCACACAGACCTGGGGTGGTTATTTATAAACTCCTTGAACGCCAAAGTGCCATGAACAACCATTTCCCTTCAGTTTACAGGAAAATTCAAAGTGCTCTGAAACATATTTTCGACATCACTCATCACTTTGAAGATGCGTCCAAGCTTTTGTTCGTGTTTATTGACAGGAAGTTGGTTTTCATTGCTCAGATCAGGAGGGGGATGACGGGGAGGAGTGTGCCGGGGGTGGGGGCGGGGGGGGGGAGAGGATAAGGGGTTTGCCAAACAGTTGATGTTCTACCTGAAAAAGCCCGACCCTGCATTCCTTGCATGTGTGTTGACTTCCCCCAGCCACCCGCCACCTAAACCTGCTTTTCTCTTTCCAGGGGGAAAAACATCATCAGAGTTTAGAAAGGGGTAAATTAGAGCAAGGATGGATACAGACAGGTGAGAGGGACCTCTGGTATCCGTTATGGCTATATAATGAGGGTTTTGGGGCACTCCTTGGCTCTGGAGAGGAGGGGTGAGGCAGAATCCTCCCTCCCCCCCAGAGGGGAGGCTGTTCCTGGGGAATGGGTCAGCACATCAGGACCATCCCTTTCACAACTCGGTGGCTGAGGGCAAATCGTGGCTCATGGCAGGGAGAATAAGGGAAGCGGGGGGATGGCTGAATCACCTTGCCATGGCAGGTCATGGGTCTCTATCCCCAGCTCTGGGGACTCACACCAGGGCTTGTTGGAATACTCTCCATGGACACCATGGAGGTGGACAAGAGATCTGCAGGCTGGTCAGCTGAGGATGGAGCCTTCCAGACAGGGATGAAGGGGGAACTGGGTAGATGGTGATGGAAGAGGGGCAACACAGATGCCTACCTGCTCAGTGCTGCATGCCAGGAGAGAAGGTCAAACGTTCCTGGTTCCCATCTCAAGTCCCAGACAGTGTCTTCAGGGCATATCCTCTGCTGGCTTCAACAATGTTGAACTTCAGCAAAGAGCAGCATCCTTTCTTGAAGGTCATACTCATCTCCTGCTCCACGGACAGGTAGAGGAAGCTGGAAAAGGAGCAGAACAATTCCCCAAGGTGCACAGTGAAGAGGCAAAAGACTGCACGAAGAGGACTTCAGCCAGCCAAAGAGGACTTCCATCACAAGAAAGCACCATGAGAAACACGACAGACACTTTAGTCTTGACCTCACGGCCACATTCAAAACCGTGTACTCAGCAGACCTGGTACCAATCACTGTTTAGTAGGGAGCAGAGAGATTTTAAATAAGGTTGTATCAACCTTTTTATATTGACAATGGGACTGGTTATTACATACTGTGTTCCTGAGGTTCTTCCACCGAAAGGAGCATAATGCAACACTGGGGGCAATTCTTGATTCCACTTGCTCCCAATAATTATTACTTCTTGGCTTGTTGCTACACTATATAGCGTAATGTTATTGCTTGGAATGGTATGTTAACTTCGTTTTTACTGATACCATGTGTTCCCCCTCTTTTATCCCAGTAGTGCGTCAAGAGCTGTTTTTCTAAGGATGGTCAAGGGAATATGATTCTAATATTACTGTAGATGATATAAAAAGTTTTATAGACAGTATTCCACGTTTGAACTGGAAGCCCAGAATTCAGCCGTGAGGGCCTTAATCAGACATTTGAATTGCGTGTTTGGAAGGCTCAGATTGGCCGATGGGGTAGAGAAGGCGCTCACTTGGTTGCGGGCAATAGCCAGTTTGAAAGTCAGGATGCTAGACCTGCACTCAGAAACAAACCAAAACCCTCTGAAAGATGGGCTTATAATATGCTATTTCAGGCATCCCTTGGCTCCAGAAGCATGACTGAAAGCAGCCCAAAAACCACACAGGGCTTACGGTGCTATTCCCATGAGGGGACCCATTAACCTGTGCCTGTCACTGTGAGTGTCACTGTCTTTGCTGGCAGAGCTGAGTACTCCCAACCTCAGACCAGAAGCTGCAAAAGGAGCCACAGACCAAGGTGTAGTGACAATTATGAAGGAGTGCTATCTGACCTGGCAGAAAAAAATGTAGGTTTTTTTTTGGTTTTGGATGTCACCATGCAGAGACGTGCGAAGCAGGGACTGGGTGACGACCCCCTCCTTGCTCAGTGGGACAGGAGGGCTCAGATTAGCTTTGCACTGGCTTTGTGATGCTCGCAGAGAATGGTGTGGTGCAAGAGCACAGCCCCAGAAGCACTCAGGAGGAGGAGGAGGAGGAGATGCAGGGACTTGCTCATGGCACTCGAAGCATTGCCCGGGGTGGGAGAGCAGAGCAGAGCTGGGCTGTGGGCTGCTGAAAATGGATGTGCTCCACTGGTTTTCTCTGTTTCATGCCAACAGATGCAATGCCATTTTTTTCTCAGGTCTGCACCTGGAATGGATGGCTTATCCACTTTTGGAAGCTGCTGGTTCAGCTCCTGTGAGCACCTGCAGCAGGGATGGACCCTGCACATCTCTCTCTGCTCCATTCAAGATGCCCATGTTTACTAATAGCATCCTTTCCTACTCGGTTCTCGAGGCTTTTCTTGATGTGTTTTATAGTAGAACAGGTCAAACACACAAAAGGAGGGGACTTTGACAGCAGATAGCAGCATCAGGCAGAGTTTTCCAACCCCACCAAACTTTTACAAGCCCTTCCATAATCACCTTTCCAACACTTGGGCCATGACTGCAGTGACAGTTGACGCCTCATACATCATAATCCGCTTTCTTTTAAAAAAAAAGCAACACAACAATGCTGTTTTATTTATTCCAGGTGATTACCTTTGCGTGGGATAAACGTGCCTGGAAATTCCAACACTTTTGACTCAGCATCAGGCGGGCTTGCACTGTCTGACACTGTGTTCATCATTGCCGTCACCACTGGGGATGCACTCTCCTTGTTTTGCAGGTCACTGCATTGCCTTAAGGTACTACACAGCACCACCAGCATGGTTGCTGGAGCTTCAGAGCTTTCCTTGGAGTTTTTGGCACTCCTTGTATTTTGGGGGTTAAGGAGCAAAGCTTTGCTCCAAAGCCAAGAGAGCTTCAAGCTGGCAGTGCATTTTTCTGACTTGGCTTACGCAGGCTCAGACAGACGGACATCTGTTTTTCTCTCTTTGGACATTCTCTTTATTTCACTCTCAAATTCTCATCGAAGTCAACTTTTGAGACATCCTGTACTTGTCTGCAATTCTTTCATCAGTTGCTTTTTGTAAGTTGTGTTGGGCACAAAGGAACCAAAGCTCTGGGTTTACCAGGAGCACCCAGTGGTGAGAGACATCCTGGAGTGAGGCTGTGATGCCTCAGGATGGCCAACCAGCCATCGTTCTACAACGGTAGGATTCCGTAAGCCAGGGTGATGGCTGGAAGGACAAGGCCTCCCTAGCAAAGCAAGGGCAGGGAATTGTGGTGGAGCAGAAGGTCCACAGCAGTTCAACAGGAGGGAGAGGAGGTAGGTGGGCTCCTCATCAGCTCTTTCCTCAAGCACCCTGAGGACAAGGAGAAGTGGGTGACACCAAGCCTACCAACTCTCACATAGAGAACAATGAAAATACTTCTACTCACTGGTGTATCATCTGGCGCTCCTCACTTGAAAAAGTGAAGGCAAAGACTAGGATGAACAGATTTTGGATGAAATGTTAGTTTAGATGAAGTCATTTGTTTGTAAGCTTCATCCAAGCCACCAACTTTGCAAAGCACAGATGGGCTCAAAAGCAGGAGAAACACCTGTTCTGGAGACCTTCCAGAGGAAGAACTGTCTAATGCTGAGTGTAACTGCCCAAATAAACCTAAGTATCCACAATTCTTCCTCTTCCTACTCATACTTGAATAATAGTCTCTCTGTTAAAAAACATAGGGAAATACACATCTGGACTGTCTCTTCCAAATGAGGAAGGTTGCTCTTATGCACTCCCATCTGACCTTCTGCATGTGCTCTCCACCCCCTGTGTCACCTGGGGCTTTGTCTGTCAAGTTGGGGAGATCCACACATTTGAAAGTCTGGCAAAATTTTCTGCCCGTGCCTTAGAGTTTGGCCAGATCAACCCATTTCTGCACTGATGGAGCCTTAAAAAGAAATCACCATGGAATGAGGTTCCCTTTACTTTCTGCAGAAACAAAGCTCCTTGCTTCACCTCAGCTCCATCAGATCATGGTGAGTCCATTGGAAAATTAAATCTCGTATTTGAACACCATCATCCCCTGGAGATGACCAATAGGGTCTCCTACCAGCATGAGCTGAAAATGAACCACTTGGACCACAGACACAGGCAAGATCTGCTGCACCCCTGGCCAGCTCAGCTCCTTTCCATTTGACATTTTGTGATGAGAAAAGAGCACTGCTGCTACCAAATACTAGGATTTAATGGCAAAGGATCCCATCCTGAGCCATTGGGAGCCTCATTTAACTCCTCTTAGATGTGAAATTTTTTTTGCGATGCTTCCCAGCTTCGTTCTGGTTTCAGACTGCTTTTCTTTGCACTTTCCACTCCCCGTCTCTCCAACTCTCTTTTCCCATCTGCAAAATCATGGTAATGCTCCAAAACTCCCTTGCAACTGACTGAGCTTTCCAAAAGAGAAGGTTGAGGTATTATTATTCCATAGGACTGGTTCAAAAGCTGTGGGTCCACAGCTTTATAAACATCATAAGAGATTTGAGACAGCAAAGTGTGAAGAACAGTCTATCTGCAAGGTTACAGCTACTGCTCTTGGTTTCCCTCTCTCATGTGGCATACAATACAAAAAGCCCAATTTGGATAGGGATGGCTTGCAAATGAATCACTGTTCCTTAATGAGGGGGAAAGGAAAAATAATCTGCATACGTGTCCACAGCCACCCTTTGTAGGGAGAGCTTGATAGAGGCTGCTGAGACCTGGGATGGACACTGCACACACCTCACACAGGAACAAGGGGACCCAAGGTGGTGCTGGGAAAGATTGCTTTGCCATATTTATGTTTCAGACAAAAATCTGACCTGGAAAGCATCAGCATTGTTGCAGCATGAGGAGGTAATTTTAATTTTTTTTTTTTCTTTTTGGGACTGACATGCAATCTTCTGAAGCCGAAATTGAAATTTCACGCTTCTGAGGGCTTGGGACAACTTTTAGGGATCAAACCAGCATTCATCGCCAGTCCCTCCAGAGATGAGTAATGATGCCAAATGCTTTTTTGGAATTAGCACACCAGGACAAAATAACACTGTGATGTAGAACTGCATTTTTAAAGAACAAATTGGATCTTTTTGGAATTGTTTTTGTTAGGCTCAGTTATGGCGTAGGGTATCCAATGGTGGAGGGGGAGTATCCTCCTGTTGATCTGGTAAATACATCATCTAAATAAAATCTGCTCTAGCAAACAGGCGAGCCCAGGGAGATGAAGGAAACCACATTAAAAACATGATGAAAGTTGCCTCGAGGCTCCTTATGTCACACTTGGGCTTTAGGTGGTTGGGGTTTTTTTTATTTCTTCCCCTTTTCTTCCGTTAATAACCCAAACCCCAGCATTCTTCACTTTGGTGTTAAAGGCTGAGAAGACTCTTCAGCTTCTCCCCCTCAAACCAAGGGTACATTAAAGGCTCATAGGCAAAGGGGATTTGGGGTCCTGGGGTTTTGGGGCCTTTCAGCAGCTGATCTGCCTCATTTGGTGGAGACAAAGTGAATTTCATGGGAAGTAGCCAGCTAAACACTGGTCTGGAGGACCAAAGTAGACAACCAGGATCCCTTGGCATCTCCCAGTGGTGATATGGAGATGGAGGAGGCAATGTCATGTGGGGGACCCTCTGAGAATGACCCACAGCTCATGATGCTGGAGAGGGAAGAGCAAGAGGCAAACCCTCTTATTTCTACCCCATTGTGAACACCCTTCAGCAATGACAGAGCTAAATAAAACTCACACATGGTTTATTTTTGGATTAGCACCCCCCCCCCCCAACTGATTTATGGTGCTATTGTTCTGTGACCTAACACACCAAAAGTTTTGAGCTTTGCAGCTCCCTCCCTGCTCCTTCCATCATGCAGGTGTAACTGCTGTAAAAGCAAGGGAGAGGAAGGAGAGGGAGGAAGGAAATAGAAGAGAAAACAAGGGGAAAAAGTTGAGGCTGCAGTCACACACATCTGCTTTCTAACTAATTCAGGGTATGGCACACCCGTATGGGTCCCTTTTTATTGCTAACATTCCTTGTAAGTTAGTAACATTTTTTTATCCCCCTCCCCCCCTTTTCTTCCAAACTTCAGATGTCCCAGAGGAATGTTTAAATTATTATGGAATCCCAGAGGAGTTTGCTGCTTCCCTTTTTAATTTTTTCCATGCTAGTTGCTGGTTTTTAAAAGCAGTGCCCAGCTTACTCTTTCCTAAAGGCAATCCTAGGGCTCCTTGTTCCATCTCTGGCACAGAATTCATTGTAACTTTGTTCCCTAAATCCCTATGGGTTTTTATTGTGGCTATAGTAATTTAGCTGATACTGAAATTTGAGATTACCTGCTCTGATTTTTGAGCTTTCATTTAAATAGAAATGCTAAAAAAACCAACTTAAGCCAATCAAAAAAAAAAAGGCATTATTGGCCATTTTTCACTTGGCCAGCTTTCACAGGCGAGCTGGAATCCTGTAAGACCAACAAAATGCCTGGTGTTATCTAGCCCTAGGCACAGACTGATGTCTTTGCAGAGCCAGACAGAAAAAAAATCAATGTGTAGTAAAAAGGAAAAGGCTGGAACTGGGTTTTGACCTTTATGGTCCAGTGAGAGCAGACAATTGACATTGCTGAAGCACTGTATAGAACTTGCTGTTTCTAACCTCAACAACCCTCTTTGCCCTCCAACCACCACTCCAGGGTGGGAGAGTGACGGCAGAGGGCAAGAAACTGCCTCAAGATTTTCTAGAAAGTTCATATCAGGAAAAGGATTTAAATTTATTCTTCTCAAAATCAGCAGCTCCTGGCCTTCCTATTTTTTTTTTTTCTTTTTTTCCATAGTGAGCATAGCACAGAGTGACTCTGCCTGGCTCTGGTCCCCTTGTAATCCCTTTGTCTGAAGGGAAACTACCTCATTGGCCTTATGAATGTCTCTTAGCAACAGTTGCTTCCAAACGAAAGGCAGAAAAGCCTCAGACCCAGAGCAGTCACGAGATGACTGCACTAGGAAATGAAATCTAGAAAACTTGAAAGTGTTGAAGGAGTTTTCTATTTATGGCACAAAGAAAGAAAAATGGGATGTCCAAAGAGTTAGGAAGGGCAATACATCTTGAAACATTCCTTATTAGTTAAGAGAAGATAAGCAAATACTGGCCACCCGTGCCCTTATTTGCACCAGTTAACGCTCTTAAGCCCAATATTTTGTCAAATCAAGTATTGCTTCTTCAGGTAAGAGATTTGTTGTTCATTAAGAAAACAAATTTCAACAAAAATGCAATAATATGTTTTTGTCGGTGAACACTACTTTCCAGCCAGCTCTGCTCAATGCTCAAATGGCATTGAGTATTAAGTTTCTGTGTGACTGATGAGACAGATCCTTCTTGGGAATCACGATGAGAACCATAACATAGTTCTGGTCTTCCGAATAAAGAAAGAGGATCCATTTACTGCTCCAAGAAATATCCTGTTACCAGCAAAGTGGAATAAGACTGAGCAGGGGAAAACAATCTGCAAACAGACCACCAAAACCAACTACATTTTGGAAGGAAGCTGGTTGGGATAATCTAATGGAGCTTGGCCTTGTCTGCGCTACACTTGTCATTCCTGTCTAGGCAAGAGAAGATGGGTTTCAAATATACCTTTTCTGTCAGCTATCGAGTTGCTTAGGAGTCGGCCCACCAAGGTGCTTGACTCCAAATTGTCAATGTACAAAGCCTCAGATGCTCCCTAAAGCCACTGGGTGCTTCATTGCCTGACTTAGCAGTTCCTCTTACCAGCTGGTTGGTTATTGGTGTGCACAGAAATCTCCTCACAAAATCCAGGAGCTTACCTGAAATTCCTTGAGAGGCTCATTCTTTCAGGCGCATCCAGAGCACGATGAAGACACATTCCACCAGATTTGTGATCCCACAGAAGAATGATCATTCAATCCTGGAAGAAGACTGTAGGCCACAAAGTAATTTAAATGAGAAGCCAGAAGTTGATTTAAGAACATGAGAGCTGCAAGGTGCTGCAAGAATCATCCAAGAGAGCACAATTTTGCCTTTATATGATTGTTACTATAAGTTGTCTCTTCCTACCTTTGTCCATTTCTGGCATGGTTTGGACCTCTCTTTCCCTTGGGAAGAAGGGTTAATAGCCTACTGTTGGGACAGACTTTCCAGGGACCTCTTGGGAGGTCAGAAATGAAAGAAATGTCACCACAGCTTTGGCACAAGGCATTTCCAAAATGATAACTCTTCTCTGAGGCCTCTCAGCCTCTTTTTATACATGGAGAAAACCAGAAGTTTCCCAAGCAAAACATCTTACCTGAGATGGATGCTCATCCCAGAAGCCATAGTTCACTGGGAGACAGGTCCAGTACACCACAATGCACCTCGGATTTTTGTCCACAGAGAAGACAGTCTTTGTGTCCTTCAGATGCATTTATTTAGGAAAATAACTGCTTTGAGAATAGAACAGTTCAGTGCATTTCTGCCCAGATAATTAAAACTACTCTTTGTGAACTCCAGAAAGACTTCAAAAAGGAGAGGAGGGAGATGAGACTAGTCTTAGAACCTGATGATGCCCTCTGCATGAAGAGTGATTGCTGCTTTTCCACTGCCCAGGGGATTGCTGGAGGGCCATTAACTCCCATTACTTTTCTGAAGACTTGGCGAGGAAGATCTCGGTGGTACCTTGAGCTGGGTGAAATATTTCCCCTGCCACTCAGGGGCACGTGCCACTTGCCTGATTTCACATCTCATTACTCACCTTGGTCCCAGACCTCAGTTTAAAAACATTTAAATCAAATCACCTCCATTAGTTAGGCTTGTGGGGGTGGGGAATTGGTGCTTGGTTTTGGTTTTCTTTTCTTTTTTTTTTTTTCTAATTTCATTGCAATCGCATGGCTCCACCCACATGCTGCACTGAAAGCCTCTTTAACTGGTACCCAAAATCAAAGGTAAAATTTAGAAGGGGGCAATCCCCAGGAAATGAACATCCACTGACTCTCCTGTGAACTGAGACAGCTAAAACTACGTGCCTTTCTGGAGAAAATTAATTTATGTATAATACTCCTTTCCATTTCTATGTGTGGTATCCATGCTGTTTCAATTTCTCTGTGACAAAATGTCTTATTGATAGGAACCAGATCTGTGGCTGCTTTAGTACTTAGATATCTAAATACTTGCCTGCAAGTACCATCTATCACTAAAGCGAAAAACCATGTCACTTGCAATGTCCTTTGGGAAGGAGAAAACCACAATTCTTTCAAGATTTGCCAGTTACTTTACAAGTTAAGCCTGTCAGTTTAGTACTAAATCTCAGACTTAAAACGGTAAAATGAAAAAAAAAAAAAAAAAGTCCTTGTTTCAAAACTGAAAAATTGAGTTTGTCTGAGATATTTTATGCTTGTGCTTGGGACTTGCGATGATTGATTCATGGGTTTGGGAACTGCGTGTGCTGACAGTTCTGAGCATCCTGCCTTCACTTTGTGAGCATGGATTAGTTCTATCGTAAACAGGCTGAAATGAAGAGATGGCTGGGTGAACAACGACACTCTCTGGCTTGCCATCACCTCTCCCTTGTGACCCATGGGCTACCCGAGCAGCCAGCCTTCAGCTCCATCAAAGAGGTGAGCGTTTCCCTACCTTCTCTGCAGCCGGATGCAGAGATACAGAGATAGCTGCCCAGAGACACCTAGACCATCAACATCCCAGTTAAGACCAAAACCACACATCCCCTTCTTGGTCTTGAGACCTTTGCTGGAGAAGGGGTGCACAAAAACATTTCAGGGTGTAAAAACTGGAGCAAGGCAGATTAAGGAAGATGTGGTCTGGCTGCTGAAGGGAACCAGAGCATCTCTCTCAACGCCCTGGGATTTGAAGGTACCTGGGTGTGCATGAGGCACAGAGCAATTTGCTGCTCCTGCAGCTTGGCTGTCCTTTCATCTGGTGGTTTGGCAATCCGGAGGTCTGTGTCAGGATGGATTTAATGGGGTGTTTTTCTCACCCTTCTGCCCATCCCAGCAGGACCCTGCAGCAAAAGGCAGAAGGAGGAAGAGTCAAGCAGCAGTGTTATCTGTGGCACTAGCCTATCAGTGGTGGGACGTGACTATCTGCCCCTGGCAACAAGAGCTCATCACTGCATCTGCCTTTTAACCTCGCGTTGCAGCACTAGGGGCGGTACTAGGCACTTTACAAACATCTGGAAAACAACCACGCTGTAAATTTGCCGGACACAAACTCATCACTTTGGCCCTTCCCATGTGGTTATCCCATGGTGAGCTAGCAGCTGGGCTGGCGTCTCCCCATGCTGGGCATGTTTAGGGCCATAAATCACAGGAAGACACTCACTTGGTCGGGACAGAGCATCCCTGGTGTCACTGGAGCGGTGACCGGTCATCGTGTGAAGAAGCAAGCTCAGCATGCCTTTTCCTTGGCCTTTACAAACATATGGCCCTTAAAACATTGCCCACAGCCAGAGATGCCAGTATCAGACCGTGCTGACAGACTGGCTTGAGGACCTGCTCAAATTTTCTGCAAATACTGCAAATCCACAAGGAGCTTCACCCCTTGTGGGGGGTGTTTTTAAAGCTCTTCCGTTTGGTCTCAATGCTCTCTGTGAGTCAAGCAAGCCCTGGGTCTCTCACCCCGGGTTTGTGCCAGGGCAATCCTGGTATGGTGAAGAAAAGGATCAAGCTGGGGAAAGGAAAAGGTTATATTTACACTGGTACCTGTCAGGAGGGAGACCACAGGATCGACATTTGAAGGGAGAGGGTAAAAAAAAAAAAAAATCTAATTCAGAACATTTAATGAAAAACATCTTTTTCCCCTCCCACCTCACCCCTGGGACAGTTTTCACAGAAATGTCAGTTTTCAATTTCTTTTTTTTTTTGTGGGTTTAATGAGGAGCAGAGAAGTCCATCTTTTCATCGATAAAATAGGAAATCCCCGCTAAGCCTGGTGAAACAGAAATAAAAATAAGAAGAGTGAAGGAAAAGAAGGGATTCTTTGCTGGAGAAGGTCTAATACCATTGTAGGTGCAGTTTACTTACTTTATTACTCCGAGGGTTTAATTGTCATTAGACCTTATTAGACCTTTCCTAATTGTCTAATTCGGAAAGCAAAAGGTGGAAGCAGCTTGTGATGGCCATTGGATGCAGTCATAGAATCATACAGGGTTGGAAGGGACCTCTGGAGATCATCTAGTCCAAGCCCCCACTACCAGAGTGGGTCTATCCAGAGCAGGTTGCACAGGAACTTGTCCGGGTGGGTTCCTCTCACAGGAAAGAAATTCCTCCTCATGTTCAGGTGGAACTGCTTACATTGAAGTTTGTGCCCATTTCCTCTTGTCCTATCCCTGGGCACCACTGGAAAAAGACCCACCCCATCATTTTGACACCCTCCCTTTAAGTATTTATAAGCATCGATCAGATCCCCCTTCAGTTTTCTCTTCTCCACACTAAAAAGACCCAAGTCCCTCAACTTTTCCTCACAGGAGAGATGCTCCAAGCCCCTCATCATCTTCGTGGCCCTCTGCTGGACCCTCTCCAGCAGTTCCCTGTCCTTCTGGAACTGGGGAGCCCAGAACTGGATCCAGTGCTCCAGATGGGGCCTCCCCAGAGCAGAGGGGCAGGGTGGCCTGGTCACACTCTTCTTTATGCCCCCCAGGCTGCCATTGGCCTTCTTAGCCACCAGGGCACATTACTGGCTCATGGTCATCCTATT
This sequence comes from Scolopax mira, assembly GCA_004320125.1. Lineage (NCBI taxonomy): Eukaryota > Metazoa > Chordata > Aves > Charadriiformes > Scolopacidae > Scolopax > Scolopax mira. The sequence continues at coordinate 28,231 of BJBW01008970.1, forward strand.
GTCCACCTGGACTCCCAGGTGTTTCTCATCAGAGCTGCTCTCCAGCAGGTCAGCCCCCAACCTGTCCAGGTGCAGGGGATTATTCCTCCCCAGGTGCAGCTCCCTGCACTTGCCTTTGTTGAAGTTCCTCAGGTTCCTCTCTGCCCATCTCTCCAGCCTGTCCAGGTCTCTCTGGATGGCAGCACAGCCTTCTGGGGTGTCACCCACCCCTCCAAGTTTTGTGTCATCAGAAAACTTACTGAGGGGACATTCCATCCCTTCGTCCGGGTCATTGATGAATATATTGAAGAGGACTGGAGCCAGTACTGGCCCCTGGGGAACACCACTTGTTACAGACTTCCAGCTGGATTCTGTGTCCCTAATCACAACCCTCTGCGTCCTATCTTTTAGCCAGGACAGCTCTTGGAGAGCAGTCATCTGCTCTTTTGATGGGCACGGCGGGGGTGGTGTGTGTCTATCCCATCCTTTCATCTTTAGACACTTGAGGAAGTGGAAGCTGCTGTGATCCTACTGCACCTGACAGCTTTGCCCCCCCAGACAGCTTTATAGCCCACTGAAGAGCTTGGGCTCCCGAGAGCCAAGTGACAGCGCTGCAGGGGGCTCTGGCTGAACCAGGCACAGCCTCGTGAGCTCTTGTTTTATTTCTTCTGCCATCCCTTTTGTCTTTCCTCCCACATTCAACAGGTGTGGCTCTTCCTTTTGTGGCAGAGCCTTTTGAAAACACATCAAAAAGCTTCGTTAGGCAGAGGCAAAGGGCTGTTTGGCTCAGGCGATATTCCTGCCCTAATTAAGATATGTAATCTTCTGACACTAAAAAAGGGAAGCGGCCGTAAGGGCTGTATTTTTAAGCTGATCTGGATCAGGTTTCAGATTCGTAGCCAGGTGAAACTCTTCTGCTTGTGCTTGGAAGCAAGTTGATTTTAGGGGAGCACACGCAAAGAGCATCCTCCCTTGTGTTTAAACTCAACGAGTGGTGGCTCAGCAGGAGCACGAGCTCCCTCCGTGCCTCAAAGCTGGCTGGTGCTTGTCCAAGGTGGGATCCAGAAGCTCCCTTGTGGCTCCAGGCAACCTGCGCCAGAGCTGAAGCTTGCCCTTCATTCACCATCCTCCTTCCCTCTTCCCCAAATAATCTGTGCAAACACCAGTGACAAAGACTGGAAGATTTTCTCTAAACTTTTTTTTTTTTTTTAATTCTTAATGACCTTGTCTCCTGGTTTGAGGTAGAACAGAACTAATTTTCTGCTCAGTAATTTTACTTTTTTCAACTGGGCCTCTTCTAACTAACGAAACCCTGAAATTAACAGCATATTGTTCAGAAACTGCTCACTCTCACAGGGATAAGACCTGATGATGCCAAGGAATGGTGAGCAGAGAGGTTCTTGCTTATAGTTATTGCTGTAACAACCAAGGTCTGGCAAATTTGTTATTTGCCCCATTGGAGGGTGGGAAGTGGAGAAGTGTAGAGGGGTCCCCCCACCTGTGGAGAGGAGGGGACAGGACAGGTGACCCAAACCTGACCAACGGGGTATTCCATCCCATCCGCATCACGCTCAGTATAAAAGCTGAGGGATCAAAGGGTCAACCTCTTCCTTCAATGGCCGATGTCCGAGGAGGACCCAGTCTGTTCCCTTTGATCCCCATCCAAACATTCCTGACTCCAGACCTGAAATCCAGCTCCTTGTCCATCACCAAGTCCAGCCTGGGACTTTCCTCTGTGCCTGCTGGTGACATGATGATCATCCTGGGAGCTTGATATAGTTTTGTATGTCCTGCATACTTTTTTTGCTTTTTTTTACCTTTTCTTATTATAATTTATCATTTCATTATTTATTTATATTTTCATTAATTTATTTCTTTCTAAACTCATAAATCTCTTTTATCTCTTCCTCTCCTTTCTTATCCTTGAGGGGGGTGGGAGGGGGGATCTTCTATCATTCTCATTGGTCAATCTGGTCAAAAACATCACCTTATCCTGTCTCCATGGGCCTGGTTTCCCCTCCTGGGTTTTCCACGCTGCAGAGGTTTGGCAGTGCCTTGGCTGCTCCTCCGTGCACCTCCTTACGGAGTGGTTTTGTGTCGGCCCGTGTCTCCCCACGCTCTGAGCACATGTTCAGACTGGTGGGGTTGGATTCTGGGGCTGTGGCTTAGCTTTCTAACGATGCGTGAACGCTGGGGGCGATTTGTGGTTTTATTTTTATAAATAGATGTTCTGCTTCCTTGGATTCCTGGTGGTGTGAGGTTTAGCGCATTCATTATTCGCAGTATTTTAGGACTGAAAAAAAAAAAAAAAAGAAGAAGAAAAATAATAATCAAACAGTTCATGGTTTTTTCCTTAATAACATCCAGGAGATGGAAAACGACTTCCTCCCGAACAAAGCAACAGATATTGCAACCATGAGGGCTGACTGAGCAGAGTCATAGCATTTCAAGAGCAACACCAGTAGCAAAGTCTACAGCTCTTCCCCCATGGCTAAAGAGACAGGGCAAAAAAGACCTGAGACCATCTGTAGCATCTAAAATGTAGATGCATTAAGGAAGACAATAACCATGACAGCGTTATCAGCTTCGCTCTGAGGTTAATTTTGTTCGGGACACAAATTCTCTTGGCCCTCATGTGACCCCGCCTACACTTCATGCCATTGAGGAAGCATCTGTATCTGAAAGGGTTCTCCACACACTTTTAGACTTAAAGCATGGGCTTCAGCTTTCCCAAGGCAGGGATATTTTAGGCATGTAGAAGCACCGTTCAGAGTGATCAGGGATGCAAGTGCAAACTGAAGTGAAACTGATTCCTTACTGATTTTGACACGATATAGACAAGACAGACAATCGAGGTCTTTCAGTAAGTCTGCACTAGCAATGAAAATTTCATCCCCCAGTGATTAGCACAATATATCAGTGTTTCTGCTTGTGATGTACAGGGAAGACAGGAAACAGAATAAAACTTTCACCGTTAGGAGGAGAATTATTTTTCCATCATGTCTATTATAACAGGGTTTATCAGAAACAGGCCAAGATTAACACGCAACGGTCGGTTTTTGGTTGTCTTCACACATCAGAAATGCAAGGAATACCCTTGGGCTCCTTCATACTTCCCTTTGTCTTGTAATTCATAGAGGCTTCTTCCAACCGGAGCACTGCAGCCATACTGAGGCTGAAACCCTTCTGTACCAACATGGCTTTTGTTACATGCAGTTCAGAAGTGCTAAAACAACTCCTGAAACAGCTGTTTTAGTTGATTTTGATGTTGTGAAATCTCACTGCACCAAAAGTGTTGAGCTGCTGCTGAGCTGTTGAGTGTTTGGCTATTTCTATGAATAGCCTCTGTTCCTAACACATAGTAGGGTAGCATCAGCTCTGGTGGGCCCAGCTGGCATTCTGCTTCCTTGAACCTTTGCCAGGCACTGATTCCTCTTGCGGGATGAGAGGAGGACTTGCTGTCCTTGTTCCTCACTATTGAGGACAGCAGTCAGGAGGTCTGCTGTTCATCAGCCTTGCCCCATTGCAGCTAAGACCAAGTGGTTTTGGAAAATATGAAGACCATTGAACCAACCCTCTGAGCAGGCAGCAAGTCTCCACCATAAGAAAACCACAAACAAAATCAAAGCAAACGATGCACAGCCCTCTGACCAGGGGCTGGAAGTATTTCTGTGAAGAAATCTGGAGTTTTATTGAAATGGAGAAATTCAGATCACCACAAAGAGGTGGCTGGGAAGCAACTGGATGGTACTTTTTGATGGTGTCACTCTGTTCCCATGGTGACTCATGGTACTCTGTTCCTACCACTTGGCACCACCTCTGCTGGCTTCCTATTACCTTGGTGGCCTCTCAGATCTAGGTTTGACACAGATCAGCCACCACTGAAGCCCTCTATGGTTGTGGGAGCCACATTTGACTTTTCTGTAAGGGATGTGGCACAAGGCATATGCAAACACACGAGAAGCAAGCCTTTCCTGGGACACCAAAGGGACTGTCCGGGGGTCAAAGTCCTGGGCACAGGACGAATTCCCAAGGATGCTGAGAAACCAGCAAGGTCCTTTCCTGGCACCCCTTCTTGGGATGGGAGGGCAAAGCACATAGGGTCTTTCCCTGCACTACAAAATTAGAACTGTAAGATTAATTAGCCATGGTGAGTGTTGCTGCAAGAAGCAATGCAAAAAAAAATAAATTGAATTGCTCTTTCTGTTTCCCAGAAAAAAAACCCCAAAACCGGCCCTGCCTGCCCAACTTTACATTCCCTCTCCTGCCTGACCACATCCAGCTTCATCCCCAGACCTGCGTGCCATGGGAAGCCAGGATGCAGGGTGAGAGGCTCGGTCGGGCTGGGGGAATCTGGTGGCTCGGGGCTTTACCCTGCCTGTTGTGCTGACGTGACAGAGGGCAGACAAGCTACACGCGGGCTGTGAGTCGAGCTGCGTCAGTCCTCAACACACTGCAATCTTCCTGATTGCATGACCTCACCGCAGCGCTGAAATCTTCACAATTTATGGGGGTTTTCACGCAGCTGGCTCTTGCACAAGGTTTCTTTTATATTTATTTCACATATTATATGACTTTATAATGCAATTTTTTTTTTTTTTTTTTTTGCAATGTGTCCAAGTAATGGGCAAAAACGCTTCTCTTTGGAACAAAGAAAAAAAATCCCATGCTGGTCAAAGGCTCTGCAGCACTTCTGGGAACATCTCTTTGCCAGGAACCAAACAGATTTTTCAGATATTCTTGCTGGACCATGCACCATAGTGACAACACACACACGCAGGCTCTACAGCAAGGTGACAGTGGGCTCGTGGTACGAACATTTCTGTTGCATCATCTTGCTTCTGACCTGCTAGGAGTTGGGCATCTCACCATTTCACATGGATTCTTGTGCCTGGCTGAGCTCTGAGCACGTCTGCTGGGCATGACTGGAGGACACAGGCTGGCTAAGTCCACCTGCACACCCAGATGGAGGAGGTACCTTTCAGCAAGCACTGTTGGCTAGAGATGGGCGGGGGGGAATGGACCTCTAGCTTGACCCTGCCCAGTAACTCTTATCAAAAATACTCATTTTCTGCATTTCTGTTGTTTAAGGAATTAAGTCAAGCTTTGAGCTGCTTAGCCTTTTCAAACAGTTGTGGCTGCAAGGCCACCACAAAGGAAAACTCAGATGCAGGTGGAATCTGAAAAGATGCTTCTTGCATTGGCTGTAGCTGTGCAATAGTTGCCAAGAGAGTGATTTTGGGTTCAGAACACCTGAGTTCCATGCAATTCAGGCCTAAAGCCCCAAGTCTGCATTCCTCATTTGTAAGAAAAAGAAGAAAACATCGAGAGGTTTGCAGAAATAATAAAGATGAACACATACAGGTCCTGGGACACATCAACGCATTATTCTTAGAGCAGTTCCCAGCATGGTTTCTGCTTGATTGCTTACATGGTAATTTACAACTTCCATGCCATATCAAAATCCCAAAGTGTTTAAGAAGAGAAAATCCACAGAAGACAGGAACTGTGGTCTTCTGTGTAATATTAAATGCTTTTTTATTTTTTTTTTCATCCTGGAGAATATCTTATGAATACTTAACATCTGATTCTGAGTCTTATTTTCAATCCTGAGCCTACCAGCTCATCCTGGGTATTGAGTGTAGTCTCCCTAAGGACCATATCTGCTCATTATGCTATTGCATGCAGCAGGAGATGCAAGCTGTACCCATAAAAGAAAACATTTCTAATGCACAGATCCTGGATATTTTCTGCTCCTAAAAAAACCCATGAATGATGCTGTGCTTTCTGAGTGTCATTTCCAGGATCTTCCTTCCTTAACTATTCTACCTGTCTCTACTGACAGGTCTGTCCTGGACCATCAAACACTGTGAGCAGTTACCATTTGCAAGTGCTAGGCCTGCTGTCCACAAATAAGGTATTAAAGTGGGGGTTTTTTTTGGGTTTTTTTTTTTAATGAATGAGTTTTAATTTTATGGAGCTATAAAAGCTATAAAGACACCTAACTGAAAAGCTCTCCACATGGTTGAGATTAGCTTGTCAACCAGGAGCCATCACTGTTAGCTGGGTGGGAGATTTGCATGGATCTTTCTCCTCAGAGCTAATGCAAGTCATATGTGGCAAGAGAGCACACTTCAGAAGAGCTGGGCTAAAGAGTGTGTGCAGTGAGAAAGAAGTGGGATGAAGTTTGGATTGAAGACTAGGATTTGATGATCTTTAGACCAAGTAAAGCTTTTCCTACAGGTGTCCCAGAGCTTCTAGGATGTGGTTGAGGAACTCAACAGAACAGCAAACATTTAAAGTGCTCCTTGCACCTCCTTTCTCTCCTGATGCTCTGGGCAACAGATAACCACGATCTGCCATGTGTAGTTGGTGATACCTGGAAGCTTAGGCCATCATGGCAGAAGGTGTACAAACACATTGATTGATCCCAACCCCAGGGTGTACATATACCAACATATGGGAAGATACAAGAAAAATGGAGGGGTAAAGGTGGCAAAGGGAAAACAATGGCCAGCAAAAAGCCCAACAACTAACAAACCCATCAGCAATTAGCAGCAGTTTTGTTAATTACACTTCACTGGTACCATGCCAATGAGAAAATTTGGAGAAGGACAGCAAGCATGATAACTACAGGGCTTCCCATTGGTGCGAGGAAATTCTGAAACATCCTCTTTCATCTCCACAAAATTTAGGCAGGGTAGGATTAGTGACTTTTTGCCTTTCATTCCAGATTTTCAAGCTTCCCTTGGTCCCATCACAGCTCCTACCAAGCATTTGTCAGGCTCAAGGCATAGCCAGTCTTCCATGCAACATCTGTGCACAGCTGTGGTACATCTAGGGCACTCTAGCACGATGGCCTAAAATGGGCAGTGTCCCCCAAAACCCACTCATCTATGGTATCAGATCCAAATGCAAACAGGGCGAGTCATAACCATGCCAAGCTGCATCCTCTCCTCCTCAGCACCGATGAAGAAAACCAGGATACTCCCAGTTGCACATAATAATAAGAAAACCACAGGGAAACTGAATGACCTCTACTGTTTTCCCTCAAATGCTTTCTCCAGTCACCTCCCTGGATCCTCTCTCAAGTCAGAACAAAACGTAATCAAAGCGACATTTGCTGCTGGTTTAGTTAAGTGTCCCAAACTGCAATCAATTCCAAAAAGTTCTATGTTAAAACCCTTCAAAATGCATTGGAAACATCTTTTCATTTCATCCCTAAAATAAATGTAGCTTCTGATGAAAAGGGGACTGCAGCCTGCCTATCACCATATGCTTTTCCCCCTGGGAAGATGTCTTTTTCCTGAGGGAGACCATGAAACAGAACTGTGGTGGAAAACTGGCATGTTGACAGTCAAAGTAGTTAATCCTGTCCTAGAACAAATTCTTGGTAAATGGCGTAATGAGCCAGCTAAACATGCTGTCTACAGAGGAAACAATTAAAAAAAAAAAGTAAAAAAAAAGTTGCAAAACGGATTCTCTTGCAAAATCCTTGCTCAAGAACTCCAAACCTGCAACGCCACAAGAAAAGGTACCTCCGCCTTTATCTTTCACTCAACACTTCCCACATTGCCAAGTATTTTAAAATCTTACAGCAGTATGCTTCTTATGTCCCCCGGACTGACTGCAGGTTGGGAGGGTGTGGAGAGGAGGCAGAGAAGTGAAGCAATTAGGCCAGCAGATGCCCAAACACCATTTGCTCTCTGTACCTCAACCACAGTTGAATTTCCCCCCTGGAGCAAAACTCCCTCTGATAGCTTCTCCAGCTGCTTGCATCTCAAGGCTCCCCAGTGGAGACCCCAGGTGTCCTACCCGAGTCCTCGTGCACACAGAGTGTCAGCCACCATGCTTTCAAAAACGAAATATACAACAAAACTAAGAGAGCAAGACACAGTCCATCAGGTGCTACCTGCCTCATCGCCTGGGGAAAATGGCTTCAGCACCTGCCACAGATACAAAACTGCCTCTTCCTGGGGCCTCGCAGTTCAGAGCCTGTACCTAGTACCTTCCTACCCACTTCCCCTTTCAACTGCCAAAAAAGAAAAAAAGGGATGCACCTCTTTTTATTCACTTTAACATGCCTGAGATTGCTGATGCCGTTGGAAGGGACTGGCAGAGCTGCAAGGTGAGGTTTGCACCAGATACGTCAGGGAGTCAAACTGGAACCACCTGAATGAAGCAAGAAGAAAACGGAAGGTAAGTTTTATGGCTATTCAAGGTGGACCCATAGCCCCTACTTTCATGTCTCATGGTCCTGCTCTGCTCCAAACCACCCTTCCAGCATCGTTTTCCTTCTTGAACAGGTTTGCTCTTCGCTGTAAGTGGTTTGGCCGTAGATGGGAACAAAGGACCACGTGGC